>RSEH01000077.1:0-169324 GCA_006503475.1 Stentor roeselii | reverse complement strand
GAGCAGCTGTTTTTCGGACTGCCTGGGCAGCCCTCGTAGGAACACTTTACGATATCCTCCATTAATTATAAGGGAAATAATGGATTTTTTTAGATGAAATTAGGAGATTTGGAGTTTTGAATGCGGGATGGTTTTATTGACTTGGGTTATCAGGGTCTTGGGGTTTAAGTGTCTATATTTTAGGAATAAATATGGAAGGATAAATTGAAAATTTTAGAGTTGATTTGAAGGTTTATCATATTAAATTGAGAAGAGTTGGATTTTGTTTGTTTTGGAGTGTTCGATATGCAAGGATAATCAAATTTATAGTAATTGATTTAAAGATTTTTGATGAATTAGTAATGATTAGAATATTTTACTTTTCATTGTAGTAAATAAATTAATCATTTCAGGTGGTAAGAGCATCACTTGTAAAAGAGTTAAGCACTGCACTTTGAAAAAAATGATTACAAACGAAATATATATTTATCTCTTATCAAGTTGAGAAAAACTTAAAGAAGTTAATAGAAATCAATTAAATAGAAAAATTGACATCTCAGAAGCATTTTAGTACTTTAAACTTATCATACATAGATATTAACATTACAAGAGGGCTTAATCGTTTGATTAGAGTTTTTCTTATTCACATAGTTTTGGATGTCTTTGAAAATTTTGTCTTTACTGTTTTAGAAGTTATATTATATCATATAATTTTCTTTATAATAAGGATTCTATAAAACATCTCAAATAATTAAAGTCCGTATATCTATCAAAATTGAAATATCACTAAATTTAAAAAATATATTTCTTCCATAAACTCATAGTAAGAAAGAATCATGCATATTCTAATAAGATATTAGCTTTTCATTGAACTTCTATTCTAATTAAACTATAAATCACTCAGGAGTTCTAGCAACAGTCTCTATATAAATACCTTGCTTTGTATCTACAGGCATGACTGCAGCAGCAGTTAAAAACTGCCTGGCCCTGGCTCTTTGTAGCTTAAGGCACAGCTCCTTAATTGACTGTACCATAAGAATAACAGAAACTAAAGTTTGAATGGCGATAGTACCCATAATGCAATAAACGATCGCATTTTCAAGCTGAGAAATTGTTTCATGATTAGGATTACTCAAGTAAAACATTGAAACGATCATAACTTCTAAAGTGCAGATTTCTCCGAGATAAGAACTGAATCCTATCAATTTTTCCTTAAAAGGGAAAAACCATGTAAGGAATCCAATACTTAAAAGACTTCCAAAAAGATTCAAAGACTGCTGGACATAGAGGAAATCACTGAGAAAGACCAGAGAAAAAGCAAAGACTAGTCTTCTAAATAGAAAAAAAGAGTAAAACTGATTGCTTAAGAAACCTCTATTATTCTTGAACTCTTCAAATAAAGACCCGTACCTTTGAAAGAAAGTTGCATCATTTTCTTGAATTTTGTGCTTGCAGAAGTAGCCGATAAAGGCAGTTAAGCCAGGAGTAAGGACCGCTATAAACTGATTAGAAAGTACCAAGATGACCAAAGAAAGACATAAAGAAATCACACTCCAAGGATCAGAATTGAAATCCTAATTGAGTTTTACTGACTTAAGCTGAATCGCTGCTAGAATTACCAGGGTTAGGTAAGATTGCAGCCAGAATCTCAGAAAAAAGTTGTACCTGTAGTTTCCTAGCCAATTGATACATCGATTTTTGATACTATTTCTGCAAGCTCTCTTCCCAATCAACAGTAAAGGAATAATCAAGATGAAAAATCCCAAATTAAACAAATAACTCCCAGCATTAACATGAAAATGAGAAGTTTCAAAGCCAAAGTCCTTAGCATTCTGATAAGGAACAAAATTCGAATCTAATTTCAAAAATCTAGTCACTGGGTTAGGAATCAAATTCAAACTTCCAAAAGAAGTAAAAAAATCAATCAAAGTATCAGAATATCCCAATCCACCCAAAGGCAGAAAAGAAATCATCTCCAAGGTATTCATAAGAACCCAGAAACAAGCAGGGTTGCTAAGAAGTCCAACAAGAATTGACGACGCAATCGCCCCTCTCACCACATGTTTAGTGCTATTCGTGACTTTCGCAGTAGAAGTCGAAGTCTGATAAGGCATTGAGTACTGATGCAGTTCCAATGAAAAATTGTAGACTGAAAGCAAAGAGTTGTCGAGACTAACAACATCGAGATTTTTGTCAATCTGCAGAAAAGCTTTTGTTCCTTTTTGAATACTTTCTTGAGGAGTGATGCTGAATAAGTATTTCTGTTTTTCTTTGAATACCTCGTATTTTATTCTTACGTTCGGGTGGAAGCTCAGGTTGAAGTGGCTCTCGTTTAGCTCAGTTTTCAGTTCTTTTTGAAATATCAGGACAAGGAAGTCCTCTGAATACAAAAAATCAGCTGAAAAAAGGCGACGAGCACACATTTTTTCTTCTTCATATCCTAGTTTACATTCACAAGTACCTTTCTTAATATCAGCATTTTTAGTGCAGTTAAGGCATTCAGTAGCATTGCAAATTTCACATAATGAGCCACATGTTGAGCATGAGCCATTAAACAGATAAAATCCTTTTCCACATGCACGTTCACACTGTCCGCTAGTAGTCAAAGAGAAACCTGCATTGCAATCAAGACAACTCTCAACATTTTTGCAAATTTTACAGTTTTTTACACATTCAGTGCAATTTCCATTGACTATCGCCTTTCCTAATCCACATAAACAAGTTCCATCAACAATATCAAAGTTATCGAAACATTTTAAACAAAAACTCACATTATTTGCCTTACATTCCAAACAATTATTTGAACAATTGACACAAGAGTCATTTTCTTGTTTAACGAAACCTTTTTTACATACACAGGCTGAATGATTTGAATTCAGTTCTTCATTTTCCTTGCAAGAACAGAAAGAATGATGCTGAAGAACCATGAAGGGCAAGGCGCAGGTGTCACAACTATATGAAAATGAGCAGGTTGCACAAGATCTATCACAAGACTTACATTCCTGCAGGGTTTCGTCGAAGTAACTTCCTTCCTCACATGTGCATGAGTCTTTACAAGAGTTGCATAATGTATTATCAAATGTGGAAACACTGTGAGAAGAGTTGCGACAAGTAACGCAAGACTTGTCAATGTTGCAGGCTAAGCATGTTTCATGGCATTTTACGCAGGTTGGATAGGATTTAGAATCTAGTGCTTTAGTGAATCCTTCTATGCATTTGCATACTCCTTTGACGTCTGGAGATGAATTTGGATCGTTACATGTCTTGCATACTTTGCTGGAATCACAGATTTTGCAAGCGGCTTCGCAAGATCCGGATTTTTCGCATTTGCCTTCATGATATATTTCTCCTGAAACATCGCAGACACAGTCGTTTGAAGTGCTTTTTACTGAATTTTCACAATAGCAGAGGATAGAAGTAGTGTTAAAGACACAGGTATGGTGAATGCAAGAGCAGTCTAAATCTGTGGATTTTATGCAACTTAAAGTAGGATAATTTTTGCATTCTGTTGAAAATGAATCGTATTTCGTTGAATTTCCATCTGGTAAACAGTATATTTCATTCGAGTCCTCAAAGGATATTTTTTGTTTACTGCAAGGTGATCCAAAAATAGTTCGCTCTCCTTCATCTTCGAACTTTTGATCTTGAATCATCAATTTATCTTTTATGAGAAATCTATAAATAAATCCTATAAATGAGTTTTCTTTATTTTCATCTGATCCTAAAGCAGAGTAAAATTTTTCATTTTCAGAAATTTGTTCAGGAGAGTGTTTGCAATCATAATCAGCGACACAAAGTGAGAACATGTTAAAATTAGTTGAAATTATTACCAAGTTCCAGATGCCTAAATGAAGTTTACTTTTTGGTATACTACCTATTTTCAATGTTTTAGTTCCTATAGTAAATTCAAAGGTGATTGATGAATCAACTTTGGAAATTAAGTCAAAGGTCTTAGCTGAAGTTCTTGAATATATATGTCCTTCAGCTGCATCTCCAGTGATTTTAATCCAAATGATAACACTTATAGGACTGACTCTATCTGAAGGAATTAAAATGCAGGACATTTTGTCGAAGTAGGCTCCTCTATCTGTGGCCAAAGTATCTCTCTTGTCCTTGCCTATCACCACTCCATTGATCCCATCTCTATTCTTCCCAGAGTAGTCATGGAAGATTTCTCCAAAGTTTTTGTAAAATTTATATTCAGTTTCATCAGCTTTTAGTGTCAACAAGATAAAGACCAAATACCAAGCTCTCATATTTATTAGTGTCTTCTAAAATATGTATTTCAGGTGCATCATATATGATTGCCAGGATTATTAAGTTATATTAAGCCTAGTTCCTCCATTCCAAAAACGCTGATGTCATCAAGCTGATATCTACTCTGTAAAATATTTCACATTATTACATCCTTTATTTTTCCCACATTTCGTTCGCTCATTGAATATTCATTTGTAAGTCAATATCTGCTAAGCAGATTTGAAGAGAAACTATCTAAGTGGCTTTCATGTTAAGTTATAACTATTAAGTAATTGTTATAATTAGAATTGAATAGCTTCAATGTTAGCTAAGTTTAATTAATTTATTGAGATAAAAATTTGGATTTTAAACACTTTTCTTGTTAAAAATTAAGCAAACCAAAAAAAAATCTCTTTTCATGTAAAATTGTCTATATTTCATTATAATGAGTATAATTTGAAGAAAAATGAATAAGAAGTCTCATGAAAAATCAATCAGTTGAAAACTTAAATATAAAATTATAAAGTTAAGATGTTTATTTATACTTTTCTCATGTAAATTTTTATACTTTTGATAAGGCTTAAATATTATTTTTCAGTTTGAATTTTCGAGGGTATCCAAACTCATTTAATTTATCACACCAGATATTATCTATAGTAAAAATCATATTAATTCCTTAGAGAATCTATTCTTCTCTTTAATCTTAAAATAATTGAGTTTCATATAGTTCTAGTAGCATTTCCTTTTGCATAAAATATTTTCCGAAATCTGCAAGAGATAATGATTTTTTTATGATTGATTTAACCTATATTATCAAATCCATTCTAATCATTACAATTCTATGAAACATAAAACAATATATTTACAGAAGAATTTTTATATGTATTTTAATAAAGATAATCTTTCTGAAACTAAACTCAGATATTTTTCAATTCTCTAATAATAAATATATGTCTATTATAAGCTGAACTTTGCATAACTTCAATATAAATGTATTTATAAATAAAATTAGCTATAATGTACTTTTTTCGAATGCAAAAAAAAGCGAAAGAAATTTCTTAGCGTATCTCCTGTGACTCTTCAGCATTAATGATTTTTTAATCCCAAGTAAGATCTTTTTCTGGCCTGTTTAATATCTTACTGATTAGTCAAGATTAGATGCTGATTCTTGAAATGAAATACAGAGAATCACTCAAAGAACAATTATTTACATATTAATTCTTTAACAAGGGAACTCGTTTCAAACATTAACACATTGGCATTATTAATATGCATACTGAGTCTTGTTCTTTCTTTATTTTATCTGATAACAGTAAAGAATTTAAATTATAATTCCAGTTATAAAGATTATTACAATAAATATTCTAACATGTAATATCTCATCATATTTTATTGAATGATTAATGATATTCTCATTTTCATCTTTAATCACCTTATGTTTTAACTCAAATAAAATAGGTAATATGCGTCATCAATTTTTCATTTAACTTTCTGCATGAACGTTAATATTGACTAGAGAAAACAATTATATCTTATTCCTAAGTTTGAATCGCTATTTAGCCAATAAATATTCAAGAAAATTAAAGAAAATAAGAAATTGTTAAAATAAACTAAGATTATTAGGAAATACCTTCTTTATTTTATCTATCACTTCTTAATAATTTTACCCTTTGTTTAATTTTAACTTTTATGATAATCATACTTTCAAATTACAACTTTATTTTGACCTATTGAATAATTTTAACAAATTATACTACTTAGATATACAAATTTTAACCATGTTTCAATGGAGTTCTCTTAGAATGTTTTCTTTATAATAAATTTCAATCTTCTGATTTTCTTTCAATAACTAAAATCCAGTCCTGCAGCTTGATCGGAATAATATTCAAAGAAGTACAAGTTTTTTCAAACTGAAAAAACTTAATTGTTATAAACTTTAAAATTGCAATTGAGCCTCTCTTTGATTGCATTCAGATCTTTATTAGACAGTTGATCAGATTTATTAATTAATACTTATCAGAGTGCAGATTAAATTCTAAACTTAAATTTTATCACTAAGCACCGGTGGAGTTTTCTTTAATAATCCTTTTCTCTTCTTATTTCAAATTTGGCTCTCATCGATAATCTTTTTGAGATTGATTCCAAATTACAAGTAATATCCGCAAGAATAACACTCAAAGAAATTCAAAATTTATATCACAAAAACTTTCAAATCATTTGAAATGAGTTCACAAACTGAGTACTATAATTTACTATTCGTTATTTTAAATACTCTAGTGGAATATTTTGAAGATTCATTTGATTATCTTTACATGGCCAAAGAGTATTTGCTAACAGAGCAAGTCGATCTTACATTCAACCTACTCGAATAGCTTCGCAAGGCAGAAACTTCCTGATTTAGGACAGTCGTTAATGATAATCCAGAATGATTTCTGCTAAGTTCAAGCACTTTATTAAAGCATGAAAAGTTTGAGGCTACTTTATAATAAAAATTTGACTATTAACTTGGAGTATATTTCAACAATCATATCATAAAAAAAATCTAAAAAGTATTCGGGTCGAATATTTGATTAATTATAGGTTTAATTACTTTTTTTCCAACAATTGTTTCTCTTGTTATCTAAGTTGCAAATCATTGTGAGTACTAATTTTAAATATTTTAGGTTATGCAAACATTAGTCTTGATTAAAACGATTCAAAAATCTAGAATTATAAAAATCTTATATATAGTCAATTTCTATAACAATGCTTCATCCATCTTGACAACATTTTTTATAGACAATAAATAATAAATGCAAGAGTTTCGAACTATTGGAAAATATCGAATGATAAAAAAACTCACAAAAGGAGGTCAAGGCTCAATATGGAAAGTTATTAATAAAGAAAATCAACTTGAAACAGTTCAAAACTCACCAGGTGTTTCTATCGAACTTCCAAGAAAAACAACAAGGCTCTTTAGCGACGATGCACTCGATCTTGAATCCACCTCTGAAAACATCGCCATGAAAAGAATCAATCATCGAGAAAACCCTGATTCAAGAAAGTCCTTCGAAAGAGAAGCAGCATATAGAAAAATATTAACCCACAAAAACTTAACTGAAATTTTAGATATAATAGATGCAAAAGAAACAACTTACGTGTTTTACAAGTACTACCCATTAGACTTATTAAAATATCTGAAAAAATCACCAAAAAACAGAATTCCTGAAAATACTGCAAAAAATTGGATACTTCAAATTACAGAAGCTATGGCATATTTGAACTCCAATTCTCTCATGCATCGAGATTTGAAACCTGAAAACATTTTGCTCAGTGAAAATTCTGAAAATGCAATTATAAAAATATGTGACTTTGGGTTGATCCGTGACCCAAACAGTGATGCTTGTCTTGGTGATGGTTCTATTGTTTCTAGGCTTAGTTATGTTGGCACTTTACAATACGCTGCTCCTGAAGTGATAAAACAAAAAAATTATTCATTTAACTGTGATGTTTGGAGCTTAGGAGTGATTGCACATTTACTGTTGTATGGAAAATACCCAATGGTTAAAAAAAGAGAAGTTCAGTTTCCTGAAATGAAGGATGACTCAGAGGTTCAGGTGAGTGAAAACGCGAGGGACTTTATCAGGACTTGTCTTGTTTTAGATCGAAAAAAAAGGCCAGAGTTTAAACAGCTCAAAAATCATTCTTTCTTGGAATTTAGTGAAAGTGAATGTCGTAAACGCATTAAGATTTGTTCAGATGTTACAATTTCTTCATCCACGATTAGTAGTTGTCTGGATATAACTTCGTGTGTTTGATATTTTAGTTAACTTAAATTAAAAGTGAATATTTATCAATTATCTTTAATCTTATATTTGGGTTTAATTCTTATATTTCGTGATTTTAGAACTTTAGTCAGAGTGACTGATTCCACTAAAGGTTTTGTATTTTTCGATCAATATAATTTTTAATCACAATCTGACATTTTATCTAAAAGTTCTCAATCAATAAATTACCTTTGAAGCAGACTCGATTATATTTATTCCCCAAGACCATTATTGCGGAAAACTAAACCAATCTTCAATTATTTCATAGATCAAAACTAAAATCTTCAAGAAAATGAATAAAAAAATAACCTCTTAAATTTATCTAAAATCCCAATATATATCCCCTTACCCAACCCAAATCTTCAATCATTTCATAGATCAAACTAATCTCTTCAAGAAAATGACCTCTTAAAACTATCTAAAATCCCAAAATATATTTCCCTTATCTAACCCAAATCTTCAATCATTTGAAAGATTAAAACTAAATCTTCAAGAATATAAATAAAAAAAATTACCTCTAAAAATAATCTAAAACCCAAAAAATTTGCTAACCCAACATAAATCTCTTCATCAATCCACCGTCCAAATAACCATCCTGTACTACTAAATAATTCAAATGTACCTAAACCACCACCGTTCATCCTCAGAGCAAGTCCTTCAACTTCCAAAGCTTTTACCAAAAGTAAAAATAGGTCCAACAACGCGAATATCTCCTCCCCTATCCTTCCGAAGTTCAAACTGTTTACTATCACGTTCATCTCTAGAGACCCATGGTGCAATAACTTCAATATCCAAACCAGTTCAGTCCTTCCTCGACCAGCTGATCGAAAAATACACAAGTACCCGAAACACGGACTCAATTGACTTAACAAGCCAAGTGCAAAGAGTCGAAACTCAAACATTCAGCTGGAGCATGAAGAAAACTTACGGAAACATCCCAAGTAGTCGAGTTTCATCAACTTTAACACAAGTCGGTTCCGAATTTTTCCTCTTCGGAGGGCAGGCGGGTGACCGTCTGAATGAGTTAAGAAGATTTAACTATGAAAAGCTCTTCTGGAAACCAGTCAAGACCTTCAAAGACTTGGAAGCACCTGAACCTCGAGACGGTCACTCGACTTCAGCTTATAAAAACAGCCTCGTCGTTTATGGAGGAGCCGGGGCTTACAACCCGGTGCTTCATACGAGGACCTGCTCCCCTCTTGTCCACCTGCTAGACTTGCAAACATTTAATTGGAAAGTCATAAGGCCTGAAGGCAGGGTGCCCGACCCTCGAAGAAACCACTCGGCTGTCGTCGTGGGGTCCTCAATGGTCGTTTATGGCGGAATCAACAACAACTCAGACACTCTCTCTGATCTTCATCTGCTCAATTTAGAATTAATGCAGTGGGTCCCCGTTAAACTAAAGAAAAAATCTGCAAGACTTGGATTTCGACATTCTTTTACAATGACTGCTGTTTTTCATTGGAATGCCTTGAAAAATACTTCATCAGAAATTTATAATATTCCTGGAGTTTTTGATGAAGAGTTTTCAAAGAAAAATACTGGAATTTATGTGTTTGGAGGCATGAACGATACAGGAAAGGTTTTAAATGATTTGATTTTGATACAGGCTATTAAAAGAGTGGCGAGAACTGATAAGAATTTGTTGAAAATCACGAAAGTTGAAGGACTTGGCAACTCGCCTATTGCGAGATATGGACACTCGGCAGGGCTTTGTGGAAAGTTCTTAATCGTTGTTGGAGGAAGAAATGATTCTCTTTACTCTGGGTCTTCTCAGGCCTCGGTGGGAGAAGTGGCGGCTTTTAACATCACGACTTCTAGATGGGAAATTGTTGAGTTAAGTGGAACTATTCCGCCTTCCTTTTGGGGAATTGCAAGTTCATCTTTTGGTTCCAAGTTGATTTGCTTTGGAGGCATGAATCTTAACTCTTTCGCTTCTAATGATATTTGGGTGCTTGAAACTAATCAGGAAAATCCATTTAATACTAATGATAAACGAAAAGAACAGCCGAGAAGAAATGCTTTGAAGAAGGGTTCAGTTAAAATGTTATAAATAAGTTAATACTTGAAGTAATCTGCAGTAAATGAATATTATTGGAATAGTGGAGTTAAATAATCTTTCAATATTTTATCAATCAAATAAAATCTGATAATTATTGATAATTAATCAATCATGTTGAATTAAAAGATTACTTATCAGTGAACTATTTAAATAATAACAAGTAATAATCAATATTTTTCAATAAAATTTTTAAAGTAAAGCTTCACTCACAGCATAATTACTATTCCTAAGAACCTTATCTACCATCTTATCTAAAAAGGAATGCTCGGCACGATTTCGACCATTTCTACAAATTCCAGTTCGTTTTTCCTGCTCGCAACACAGAAATAAACAATTCCTAGAAAAACCAAAACCACCGCCGTCAAAACAACAACAACCAAAACCTGAACAGCGATTCCAGGTCTATCAACCTTAAATTCAAAAACCTCATTAAATCCAGTTTCAATTTCTCCACTAGGCCAAAAATATCCAGAAACAACATCCTGATCATTTCTAGAAAAAACAATAATTTCAATCATAACCTTCTGTTCATTTCTAAGATTAGGAATTTCAACATAAACAGCATTTCCAACAGTTCGAGCGTGATGAGGAGAGACCATTTTATACTCAAAACTCGAGTTGCCGACTCGAATAACGATTTCCTTTTTGTACTCCATGGCCAGTCCCCTGTTTTCCACCTGGACCAAAACATTACGGCCTTTGTTGCTTGCCCTGGCGACGAGGTCACTTGTAGTTCGATTGTAAATCACTTCGAAAGGCTTCAAGTGGGACTTCAAAATATCTTCAATTTTTTCCTTGTTTGGGTGAAAATTGTTGAACCTCTCAGGGCCGATCTCGATTTCGATGATAAAGATTCCAAGACTAAAAACGTAATCCATGAGTGACCCGTTCGCGTTGTAGTTAAGCAGTTCCTGAACAGACCCAAATCGAAAGTCCTTCTGAAGACTCTGTTTGAGGTCATGGTACAAGTTTTGATGAGAAACTGGAAAGTCACTCATTACTTTTTTTTCGTAACCTGTGGGCCGAATGTACATATCACCATAGGAATGGTAAGAAATAACTGAGTCAAACTGGTAAATCTCGAGCAAGTTCTTAATCGCTTGTGTTTCAGCTTCTGAGAATGCACTTTCCCCTCTGTACTCTTCACTGCAAGGACTTTTAGAGCTGCCTGTTTCGTCGAATGCCCATTTGAACCCGTAGTTTCTGTTCAGGTCGACTCCAATATCAAGAATGTTGTTGCAAGTACTTGGACGCATGTTTTTACGGATGTCTAGAATTTTCTTATTTTCCTCGAAGTTTGAGGAAATCGCTGCAAGGCCTTCGACATTCAACACTGGGATGAAGATTATTTCTCGGGTGTTGAGGTTTGAGTTTAAAATGTGCTCTAAGAGGTAAAAAACTTGAGTCATTGATATCAACTCTCGTGCGTGATGACCTCCTACTATTAAGATTCGAGGACTCCTTGGATTCACTAGTCGAAGAGCCAGGATGTCGAGGTTTGAATGAGTTTTTCCTACTGTCAGAAGCTCGAGGTTTGAATGGGTTTCTGAGTATTTTCGGATTAAAGTGTATGTCTCGTTCAGGGATAGGTAACCGTCTAGTGAACCGTTGAATAACTCAGCACTTTTTACTGAGATTAGGGTTAAGAGCTGAAAAAATAACATGTTTTATGGGTTTTTTATGTGTTGAGACTAGATTTAAAGAGGGTTTTGGTTAAGGCTTTGTTTGAGGTTTTAAGGGTTATGTTTGGAGATTTTTAATGGTGATCAATGGGTTTGGGAGAAGGAAGTTTGTTTTGGATGAATTTTAGACTTTGGTTGAACCTTCTTTTGCTCCTAAGGCCAAGAGGAGATTTTGAAAGAGAAAAAAATTAAGAGATTCTTTTAGGATTAACAAAGAAGGATTCTTTTTCGTGAGTTTTAGTATCATACATTTCTACTTATGTATCTTTTTATCACATTATTAATTTCTTCACGTTTGGGGTTAAAAGAACTGAAAACACTTTGACTTAAGCTCTTGCTGTGAAAAGAGTACACCTTTCAAGTCACTTATCGTAACTTTTTGCTATCACATGAAGCCACGAATTTCCAGTCACGAGAAAAACAGACGCACAAAATGATTCCATCATGACCAAGACTCAGCTTTTCTTGACCATTTTTAATCCTCCAGCCTTTTATTTTTCATCTTTGGATAATGAGGCCAATGCTTAAGTCTGGAAAACGCCACTTAACAGACCTCAGCTTAGATGGTTTCAAAATTTTCATTCGTACCAGAAAATTTCAAACTTTCACGAATTTGTCTTCTGAACCATTAGCCACGAAAGTACCATTTATCTATCCTATTTTAAATACTTATCTATAACATCTCTTTATCAACCTGCTGCCCAATCATATCAAATCCACTAAAATCTTTGATATCAAATTTACTTTCACCTCTAGTCTGTCCATCATCTACAATCGGAGGTAATTTATGATGATCCTTCTCCTTACTTCCTTTATTCCCCTCACTATTATCATCATTATCTTTTTCTCTTTTCTTACTTCTAGATCTTTTTTTCTTTTCACCTTCTGAACGTTTATCACCTTCTTTCGCTTTTTTTTTCTTTTCCCTCCTTCTCCTCTTTTCCTCCTTTCTCCTCCTTCTCTCCTTCTTGTCCCCTTCATCCTCTTTTCCAACCTGGACCGTAAAGACCGTTTTAACAGCAGGTTCAACACATGCATCATCAGGAGTTTTTTCCAAAACCTCTTCACGTTTATCTTGATCATCTTCAACATCAGAGGCACTTTCAACAACAAACTCTTTCCCGAAGCTCTCAAAAGGAGCATCAGGAACAACACAATTCTCACTTTTCTTCATTTCCCGTTTACAGCACTCATCAAAAAGATAAAAAAACCCTCCAAAGACCCTAAGAATAATGACCCCGACGCCAGCAAGACTGACACCTGCCAAGAAAAAGTAACTCGCTTCACTTCCAGCGTTATTCATCTCATTAATGACATAAGCGAAGCCTGAATTGCTGAGTGCCCAAAGAATAGCCCAGCGAGTGCGAAACTCTTCGAATTCCTCAAGTCTTTCTTTTTCTTCAGCAGTAAGAGCGTCAGGCCGATTGCCCCAGGTGCAGTCATGAACGTTGCAAATGGAGTAAATGAAGAAGATATTGACGTAAGTGGGAATCAAGAAGACATAATGCACGACTCCTCTAAGAATAGTGATCACCTCGCAGTTTATAAGGACAATAAAAGCAAGTAAGCCGAAAGTAGACCCGAGAGTGACAGCGACTTGCATGCGACCTTCGCTTTCAGAGGACTTGGTGACTGAAATGATGCAGAACTTGAGCACCAGGTAAAGAATGTAGAACTGGTAACACCCTAGGATAAAAGCAAGTCCTTTGTAAAAGTCCTCAACTCTACGTGGTTTAACACCCAGAGAAGTGATAAAAATCACAATCAAGACACTGACATAGATAAGCATCAGGACTCCATTGACCCAGTACTGGTTCCCGTCTTTATCCACGTCGTTCTTCAAAGCAACAGACAGGGCAAGACAAAAGGCTCCAACAATAAACCAGGTGTAAACAACACTTAAAATATAATAACTCATTTGAAGTGCAAAACAACATTTTCTCAAAGGATTATGTTTCGACCTAAAGATACTCCTGACCTTTCTCACAGAGTCCACCAAAGCAAACCAAGACCCATTGATCCACCTTCTTCTCTGAGCAAGAAGTACTGAAATAGTATCAGGAACATCAGTCTCAGCGACACTTTTCTTTACATACCTAAGCACATATCTTTTTTTCCTCTTCGTGACAAGTGACAAGCAAAGAACTCGATCCTCAGCAAGATAAATATTCGACTGAAAAGCGTCCATAAGTTCCGGGTGACAAATAGACTTAAAATAATCCTCCCAAAGTGGTTCCCCTTGCAAGGCCTTCCACTGATAAGCACTGAAAGCTCCAGGGAGGACAGTGATATACCCGATGAGACTTTCCAGCGCTTTATCTAAAATATGTGAAAATTTGTACTCAACTAACTGTGCAGGGACTACAATTTTCCAAAGGTCGTAGTTCATCGGCTTGATCTCGCCGCAACACCCTGCAAGTTGCTTGTTACAAACCATTGCCTCATACAGATAAAACAAAGAGCCTTCCAACGGTTTGGTCCCCACATCGAGAAGCATCACGTATTTCGGTTGAATCACTTCACAGAATCCTCCGAAAAACCACAGATGCGAATTCAGCTTTCGCTTGTTGAACTGCTTCACACACATAATCAACTTCAATGGAAACTTCGCATTTCCTAATAAAATCTCTTGAGAAAAAACATGGGCAATCTCGTCATGTTCTAATTGGTTTTCAAATTCACAGAAGTTCAAATCACTTGTGTTAAACCGCTTTTTTATTTGATCTTCGTCGAAGAACTGAGAAAAAAAAGGCTTTTGTTTGGAGTAGGTCTGGAGAAATGGACGCATTCCGTCGACTATCACGATGCAGGCGATTTTATGATGAGGGATTCCTGCTTTGTTGAAGTATTCAAGGTTTTCTCCGATTGCGTTGAGGGTGTTGGAAAAGTGCTCTGATGACTCGTTGTACATCGCGACCACGATGAGGAATTCGCAGTTTGGGGTATTGGAAACTGGAAGGAGACTTGTTAGGATCGGGTCGAAGATTGACTTGTCTGGAAATATCGGCTTCAGGCCTTTTGCCTTTTTTAGGGCTAGGATTGAAGATTCTTTGAACATTCGGTGGACCATCTCTTTTTCTAGCTTTAAGGGTTGGTAGTTCAGGGAAGATGATCGAGACTTTTTTAGGACTGGGTTTTGTTGAAGGTCTTTGAAAGTTCTGCCTCGGTTTATATGTGTGGAAGGCGTTGTCATTTTTACTTGGGAGTTATGGGTTATTGTTAGAGTTTTATTTGGGAATTAGGATTGGTTAATCAATTTTTTCGCTAAATATTTTCGAGATGGATTTGATACAGTATCTCAGAACTTGAATATTGAATTAGAATCATAAATAGAGCTTCTTATTTTATAAGGCATACACGAGTCAGCACTAATGCAATACCTGTATTCACACAAAGTCAATAGCAGATGCATTACAAGCAAGATATCCCTTTAAACAAGCTGCACAAGTTCCATTATTTAAATAAACCCAGATTAAAAATATTCCAAAGCATGAGATAAGTTTCATCTGAAGATTTATTATAAAATTTTAATTATTAATCGAAAACATTGAAATTTATTTACGATTAAGATAATCTCTGTTGTGCAAAGTGGATCACTGCAAAAGAAGATTAATTGTGTATTATTCAAGTAGAAATGATAAGAATTATTGATTTTGGATATAATAGTAAAATATAATTTTTATTAGTAAATTACTTTCATTATAGAAACTCTAATTAAAGGTTAAGCTGAAATTAGTTTTAATTTTGGATCTTCAGTTAGATTTTATTAGATAAAGATCAAGAAAGGAAGTGAATTGAAATGATTTTAAATGATATAATCATTCGAAAGCAAGATGACTATCTAAATTTATATTCCTTTACTTTATCTTTAATAGTTTTACTTTTTTACAAAAAGGTTTCATGTCCATTTCTAAAAAAGTATTTCTGAATTTTGTTGAACTTTCATCAGTATACATAAAAGAGAACACAATTTCAATTAAAACATTTATTTGTAGATTTTTTAATCATTCATTTTAAATTTCATAAGAACCCCACTGTTACATATTTGGATTAATCAGAGCTTAGGAAGTGAAGTATCATTTTATCTTTTATTTATCCAATTCAAGATTATTGATATATTTTAAGGACTTAAATAGAATAACTTGATAAAATAAATTATGGATCACGTTTATATACATTTATATTATAAATATACTATTTTAAAGGAATTATTAAAACAACTTATATTTTATTCATTAAAACTTGAAAATAATCGCTTCTTAAATCAAAGAATCTTTAAGTATATGATCAGAAATTCATATAATTTGAAAAATAGTGCTTTTTGTTATCAAGCTTATTAATCATTCAATAAATACTCACTTACATTTAGTAAAACTTTTAATAATAAATCTCAAATCTATTAACTAACCTAAATAGCATCTTCCTGACATCAAATAAAATCCATTATCGCATCCTTTGCATGTTGGGGTAGAGTCACAACTAGAGCATCCAACCGGACAAACCATACACCATCCACTTTGCAAATAATACCGATTTTCACACAGAGTGCATAACCCAAAAGGTCCAGTGCAACTAAGACATCCCTGTATACAAGCGCGACAGATTCCTTTTTCTAAATAATACCTAGAAATACATTCAGTGCAAGTAGTTCCAGAGCACTTAGAACATGGACTTTTGCAGGGCTGACTGGCACAAGCACCACTGCTGATGGTGAATCCTTCTTTGCATTTTGTACACCAGTTCGCTGATGAACATGATTCACAATTACTTGAACAAGCTGTGCAGATTTTGCTTGAATCTAAAAAGAATCCTCCGGAACATATTGTGCATGATGTTGATGTGCAAGATAAGCAATTCAATGGGCAAGACGAGGAGCACTTTCCAGATAGTAAAGTATAACCACTTGAACACTCAGTACACGAGATCGCTGAATCACACAGTGTACAAGGTGAAGGACAAGTCTGACATTTACTTCCCGAAATATAAAACCCAGGTAGACACGATTTACAGTTGGACTGATCACAAGTCTTACATCCACTAGTGCAAGCAAAGCAAGCATTATTATACAAATAATACCCATCCATACACAAACTACATAAACTTCCCGAGCAAGTCTTACAAAAATCTCCACAACTACTTAAAGCGATACATTCACCTCGCACCAATGAAAACCCTGAATTGCACCTACTACAGCTATTATCTGTCGAGCATTCCAAACAATTCACAGGGCAAGGTCTGCAGACCCCTGCTGAAAGATAAAAAAAAGGGTTGCAACCTTGACAAAGTCCTTTAGAATCACAAGAACTACAACTGCTCGGACATGAAACAATGCATTGACCACCTGAAAATGAATACCCTGGGCGACACGCTGAGCACCAGGTCAAAGAATCACAAGATAAACAACCTGCAGGACAAGGAGAGCATCCGGTGCCTGAAACATAAAAACTATCTAAACATTGAGTGCATCCCCATTGATCTTTACATGAATAACACCCAGAGTTACAAGCGAAGCACCTTCCAGAACTTAAATAAAACCGGTCAATACAACTAGCACATTGATTCCCTGAACATAACTTGCAACTACTAGGACAATTAAATAAACAACTTCCAGAAACAAGAGAAAATCCATCTTCACATAAACTGCAAGAAGTCGAATTGCAAGTTAAACAGTTTTGTGAACATGATGAACAAAATGTTCCTGTTCTGAAAAATCCTGGTTTACAAATCAAGCAGTTGTTATTTGAGTCACATTTAATGCAGGAATTTTCACATTGTTTCAAGCATCTTCCTGATTTGAATTCAAAACCGGTTAGACATGAAGAGCACCAGGATAAAGAGTCACATGCTGCGCAGCCTACTGGGCAAGGCGAGCAGCTAGTTCCTGAGATATAATGACGGTCAAGACATTTTGTACATCCCCATTCGTTTACACAACTGAGACATCCGGGATTACACTTGACGCACTCATTGAAAAGCAAGAAAAATCCTTCAGGACAAGAGACACATTGAGAATCATCACAACGAGAACAGCCACTTGGACATTGAACTTTACAAGATCCTTTGTCTAATATGAAATCTGAAAAACAAGTCAAACAATTATTACTTGAAGAACAAATCGCACAGTTAATTGGGCAGTTGATGCATTTATTATTGTCTAGAAAATAACCTTGATAACAGAAATTACATTCAAAGTTACTTCCACAAGATTGACAGTTAGGGTCACATCTTTTAATGCATTGTCCAGATGAGAAATAAAAACCGTCTTTACATGTTGAACACCAAATCAGGGAATCACAAGCAAGGCATCCTACTGGGCAAGGGGCACATCCTGTGAAACTAATAAAATAACTATCAAGACACTTTGTGCAACCCCATTGATTCACACAACTATAACACCCAGGGTTACATTTCTGACACTGAGAACCTGTCCAAAAGTACCCAACCAGGCACTCCACACAAGCATTATCAACACATTTGCAATATGAAGGACATTGAGGCCTACAATGATTATCAACAAGGACATATCCAGGACTACATCGACGACAAATATTATCCAAGCATTCCTCACAATTTTCACTACAAATTTTTTCACATTCACCAAATTTCAACCTAAATCCAATTGAACAAGTATTACATTTAAAAAGATCGCATTCTTCACAATAAGCTGAACAGGCTTGACAGACTTCTCCATTAAAAACGAATCCTTGAGTGCATTGCAAGCAAGTTAATTGGTCGTAACAAGTTTGGCACCCTGGTTGACAAGGCAAACAAGTGCCGTCATAGTTGAAGTACCGATCAGAGCAGACAACACAACCACTTTCAGTGCATTCATTACAACTGTCTTCACATTGATAAGTGCATTTGCCGTCATTCAAATGATACCCGTTGTGGCACTGAATGCAAGCAGAAGAATCACATGAGCCGCAATGGTCATCACAAGGTGAGCAGATCCCATCACTTGACAAAGCGAATCCGCCTGCGCAGCCTCCACATTCAAAGTTAGAGTTGCACACTGCGCATTGAGGAGGACATCGCTTTACACAGGCTCCGTTTTCGTTGATGAATCCAAAAGCGCAAGAGTGGCACCAGGAAAGATCTTCACATCTCAGGCAGTTTGATGAACATCGGTGACAAGTTTCTTGCTGGACGAAGAAACCTCGATTACATTGGATACAAGAAAGAGAGTCTAAGCAGGATTCACAGTCGTTTGTGCATGGAAGACATTTTGATTCTTGCAGGTAGTAACCTGGTAAGCAGGACTGGCATATGTTTTTTAAGCATTCGTTGCAGAGATCGTCACATGGAACAGGATTGCAGGTCACTTGATTGCTACTGTGGGTAAACTTTTCGTATCCGCTGAGACATTCGGAACAGTCTGAAGTTGAATAGCAGGATTTGCAACCGGTTAGACAAGGCATGCAGATTATTCCTGAATCTGTGTTTTGTTGATAGTATCCCTCAATACAATGAGCACAACTTCCATCAGTATTGCATTCAAAACACCCAAAAGCACAATCCATGACACACCTTTCTGAATTCAAATGATATCCTTGTATGCAAACTTTACAGGTTCCATCAGATTCGCAGTCCGAACAGCCAACTGGGCACAGTTCACATCCATTTTCACCCAAATAAAACCTTTCCTGACAAACCAAGCATCTATCCGGAGAGCTACAAAGTTCGCAATTTCTAGAGCAACCCGGTTCACACCTATCACCAATCAAGTAAAACCCACTGCGACATTCACTACAATAAAAGAAACTCAAGCACTTACTACACCCATCAGGACAATCCTGGCACTCCCCTCCATCCAAATAAAACCCATCCTGACACTGAGCACAAGGCCAATCCTGGCAATCCAAGCATCCCCTTAAACAATTTCCAAGAACACAATTTCCTTCATTAAAATGATACCCAAAGTTGCAGATCAAGCAGCCATTTTTATCACAACTCGCACAATTCGCAGCGCACTTGATAGAACAATCAACTCCACCAGTTCCAGCCTTACAAGAGCACTTTCCTCGAGAGCAGATCCCAGCGCCCATGCATCCATGAATACAAGGAAGGTCCTCACAGAGCACATTTGAATCAGGGCAAGTCAATTCCCCGTTATACCCAGGCACTTGAACGACATCTCCAGAAAAAGGACAAAAAACGAAATTTTCTCCAATTTTCACCCAGGCCCCGTCTTCGACACAAGAAAGGACTTCATAGCAAGCTGCGTAGTTTGATGGAGAAGAAGAAATTCTTGACAAGGTGCTTTCGAAGCAGTGGCTGTTGACGCTTATGACTTCGTCGGAGAAGGGATTTGTTGAAGTCGCTTCTTTGTTTCCTCTGCAGCTTCCGTTTGACAAGGGGGAGACATAAGGACAGAAGTCGGTGTATTGGTCTCCTCCACCTTTACGAGGGTCGGAAAAGTAAGAATAAGCTGAAGGAAGGTCTGTGTTGTAAAAGCCGAGAAGGCAGTTTCCTTTGTTTAAATGCATCGAGTCGCAAAGGAGTTTTTGTTGAGGTTCAGTGCACCACAGGTCTGGGAACTGAGAAATTCCATTGTTGATGCATTTTTTATCAAAAAAATCACAGCCTTTGTTTTTTCCGAATATTGGAACAGTCCCGAATATAAAGTTCACCTCGTACCACCCAGTGTCTTTTAATAAGGCAAGAGAAATAGTGGAAAAGATAGGCTCTGATTGGATAAAAGCGGTCATGTAGTCGTTGAAAAGGACTCGTCGATCCCAATGTGAACCTGCAGTTTCAGGGGCTCCATGTTCTTCAAGTTCTACTCCAGTTAAAGTCTCGCAGCCGAAGGCTTCTCGAGCTTTTTGCACGACATTAGGAGTGACCATCACCATTTTCGAGATACCTCTGACTTCCCTGTTTTCATAAACCTTTTCATAAGGACTTCCACTGGAAGTCTTCCAAAATCCATATAAGTTTCTTGAAAATCCTAATAAATGAGTAAGTTCATGAACAATGACTGAATATTTTGCACCTAAATCAATATCATCATTAAAGTGCTCAGTATTCACTACAATAGTCCCAGCTACCACATTTTGTAATCCAAATGAATCAATCGCACAAGCACCTGCATAAGCCACAAAAGGCAGATTAGGCAAGGACTTGGTAACAACATAAACAATTATATCAGCGCCGAGGACTCCTACTGTTTGATGTTCGATTGGAATCGCCACGTCTGACAAGCAGTTCGAGAAAGGAAGAATGATTGGCCCGTTCACTGAATTGACTGACAAGGCGCTTGAGAAGTACTCCTGGGCTGCTGGCATCAGCTCGTCTTTAAAAAAAGTCGTTGCTTCTGGAGACCCTAGGTCGACATTCATGTAGTGAAAGTAAATTCTTAGGGCATTCAAACTAGTGTCTCGAGTGTATAAACGACGGTGCCCGTCGGCAGGCTGGTTTAAGTCTGTCCGGTCACCACCACATTCCCATGATCGTACCTGGCTCAGATAGGCTAGGACAATAAATGATTGCCACATATTTTATAGTTGATTTGGATTGAATGATTGTTTCGATGATTTTGGAAGGAGGATTGAGAAATTTTAAAAAATTTTTAAATTTGGAAGTGGTTTTTGGGTTTTTACTATGGATTGGGAAATAGAAGGTTTAGGAAGAATGGTTGAAGAGGTTTGAATTTGGGATGATTAGGGGATTGGGGTGGATTGGGTTTTTGTTTGAGGTTGGTGGTTTAGGAAAATAGGATTTAGACGAGGTGTTTTATTGGGAATAGATTATTTGGATTTTGTAGTTTTAATTGTTTATTTAATACCCCTGAATTTTAATATATACAATTGAATAATTATGGAAAAGGATTATTTGAGGTTTTAGAGGGTTTATCGAATTGGATTGGTTTAGATTGGTTGAAAAAGTGAAATAGTTTTTCCTAACAATTAACTATTTTTTTTACTTTGTATCATAGTATATAAAACAAATAATTCCAAATAAGATCATCCTATTCTATTAAATTATCAAATCTTTGATGAATTTACCTGAAAATAGCTTTAAAACTTGGTTCCATTTCTTACTGATCTAAAATATGAGAAATGGTATTACAAAGGGTATAGAGGTGGTTACTTAAACAGAAAACTTCGAATTTTATTAGATTTTTTCTGTGAAATACTTATTTTTCATAAAACTAGTCTTAATTAATTTACATTCAGAGTTACTGAGAAGTAGGTAAGCTTGACTGAATCTGCTTTATCAAACATCCTTGAGAAGGCTGGTAACTGTCCTTTGTCCTGATCTCAGGAGTTAAGGGACTCATATTTCTTTGCACTGCCTGATAGACTCTAGGGTGAATTACTTTTCCCAGATGTAAGTAGAGGGATCGACCTTTCATATTTATAATGACGTTTTAGATTCTTATTAGTCTTGTAAAGAACTATCAAGACTGAAATACTTTGAGTACTTAGACTTGTAAATAGAGGCAATTTGAATTACTAATCCACCTTCAACTTCAATAAAAATCCCATCACCAATAAAACCATCTCTTCCAATATATTTAAACAATGTCTCAAGGCCTAATTCGTTTAAAAAAAGTAAAAGTAGCTCCAAAGCGGAACCTCTCAATCATAAAAAAAACAGTCTACAAGAAGCAGCTTTCCGTTCGCTTCGCAGACCAAAGACCGATCGAAACAATAAAGCATTTATCCCAAGACATCGACGAGCTAAGCCAAGTGATCGACGCTTACTTTCCCTTAAAGTTATCAGAATGCGAAAATTCTTCAATTTCACCTGAAACTTCTTCAAAACTGAAAAATTTAAACATTTCTGAGGTTTCAACAAAAACTACGAATTTTGCATCAAATATTCAAACTCGACTCGCTTTTCGCTCTGATGAGATTTCCTCAAGTTTTGCAAGTGAAGGGGTTGAAGATTTGAAGAAAATTGAAGGAAATGACTTGAATGATTCGAAAAATTCTACTATTTCGAGAGGCTCTAAAGAAATCGACCTGAGGATAAAGTATAAAAACATGGCTCCTGCTGAGGAGTATGGATATGACTTCAGAGTTATTAAGAATGGAGGAAGAATTCAACTTAATGATTTTCGCATGAATAACGTGATTGTTGAGTCGGATCTTGTCACTCCGAAGATAGTAAAACAAACAAGACCGACTAAAAGAGTTTCTAAGATCAAAAGAAGAAATATCATGGATGTTCTAGTCGCTACTTAAGATAATTAATACTTTTGTAAGAGACTATTTCCTTCATTAAAACATTTTCCACCATAAACCCAAACACTTAAATGAGGAATACAGCTCAACGAAGACTAACGAGAGAACTTGAAGACCTAAACCAAAACAGACATAACATCTTCCAAGTAGACTTAAGAAGAGAAGACCTGATGCTCTGGCACGTGACATTCAACGGAGCGAGCGATTCCTTATACTCAGGGGAAACATTCACTTTGCAATTTAAATTCGATTCAGGTTACCCAATCGAATCTCCAGAAGTGACATTCATCAACGTGCCTCCAGTTCACGAGCACATCTATTCAAACGGTTACATCTGTCTATCAATCCTCTACAGTGGATGGACAGCTTCAATGAGAGTCGAGTCCGTAGTTCTAAGCATAATTTCAATGCTTTCCTCAGCGACAGAAAAAAAGAAGCCTCCGAACGACGAAGGTTTTGCGGAATCTGTCAGAAATCGATCACCGAAGAGCTTGAACTGGATTTTCGATGATGATAAAGCTTGAACAAGTTAATAAAATTCTTAAATTAACAGTCATTGAAACCTCTTCCCTTGCCCCACATGGAAGAAGGGGAAAACATGATGCCTTTAGCGACTTCTAAACTTCCACTGACCCTCTTTCTTCGAGGCTCACTTGCGAATGAAGCCTCACGGCCACGAGTGTCGATTTCACTTATAAAAGCCTTGCTTTCCCACCATGGTTTAATCCTTTTCTTATCTTCCCATTTCCAGTTCCTTTCTTCGAACTTACGAGTTCTTTCTTTTAGGACTTTTTTCGGACTTTCCTCAAAAACGACCTGTTTCTGAATATTTTCCAAGTCTTCAGCTTTAATAATCGGGGTGCGATGGTCGATTAAAGGAACGAAACAAGTAACAAGCATCAATTTTTCAAACATTTTTCCACAAAGCCAGTCATTCTGCCCTTCTTCTGGCATTTTCAACAAGGTATTCTCCTCATAAAGTCCTTGTAAATCTTCTAAAATACTTCGAACTGAGGCATTTCTATTAACTTCACTTAAAGTTTTTTTTAAAATCGCTGAAGCTTCAGCTTTATTTTTCTCGACAACGATTTTAACGGCAGATAAACAACTGGCGATGATTCCATAAAGGTTATCAAGAGAGTTCTCAGAAAGCTTTGTTGGTGTTTTTTGCTCGATTATTTCGTTGAGAAGCTCTGTGGCTGACTGAATGTAAGAAATGCAGTCTGAGGAGCGGCCTACTCGCCAGAGAGAAATGAATGATAAGATGTGAGTCGTTATTTCAAGCTCTGATGATAGTTTAGATTTGGCTTTTTTTATGTTTAAGATGAAATTTTGTGCTTGAAAGACGAGTTTTAATGATTCTTTGAAATGTTTTACTTGGTGGAAAAGAAGGATCAGGTTGTTGTAGGTCAAAAGAGATCCTTCCCAAAGCTTGTCTTGGTAGGAACCGAAACGGTGGAGTTTTGAGTCAGCGTCTGAGGAATATTTTAAGAGAAGAAGGGCCATGTCGTTTAAGTCGTATTGCATGAATATTATTGCTAGGGAATTTGAGATCTGGATTAAGGAACGGTAGTTTTTTGCTATGTCAACACTTTTGAAACCTAGAAGATCTGGCATTCGGTCTATTTTTGATTTTAGGGACTCGATGAAACTTAAAGCGTCTGGGATTGAGTAAAATATTTGTTTGCTCATTGATTTATTAGGGATAATTCATAAAACCAAAATAATTTATCTGTAATCAACCTGCTTAACTTTAAATACATGTTCAATAATTTTCCAAAAAGTCTGAATTCGGATCACAAAATCCTCCAAACGCGAGATGATTAGAAGAAATTCCAAGTTTCGACAAAAGCCCTTCTTGTCCCTTTTCTTCTTTTTTGCCTTTTCTTTCAACCCTGACTTCTTTTTTCTCGCCCTCCAAGACCTTGACCTTGGAACTGAGTAGATGAATCCTCGCTTCAGCCTGCGCAGTATCAGCTTCATGTTTTTTCTGCATTTTTCTGATAATTTCCTCTAAATCCGCGATTTTTGCCTGCATTTTCCTTTGATCTTCTAAAACATTGTTTAAAATCTTTAAAACATCTTGACTTTCTTCCTTTTCCATTACTTTTTTCTTCAAAACGTCTGAATAATCGATTAAAATCTCTTCAGGGTCTTTATAAACTTTATTCGAAGGTCTGGGCGGGGTCTGAATTTTTATGTTTTCTTCTTCAACGGAGCGAAATGGAGACCTGGACTTTCTTTCTTCAGCTTGTTGGTATCTTTGAAGCTCGTTTGTTTTGGTCTTGACGATGTTGATCAGATCTAACAACATCATTATTTTTCTTTCGGCGAAACCTGAAGCTAGAAACTGCCCGATTTTCAGCACTGGGCGGTAATTCAGCTTCTGCCTTAAAACCTTGAAAACAGATTCAAGAAACGAGAAATCATTTTTGCTCATCATATCAAAACCTTGATCCACTATGAACTCAGCAAAAACTTTTGAATAAGAAAGCATGCAAAAGTGAATAATAGGAAGAGTACTACTCGGTTCTCCATCATTCAGTCCTTTCAAATCAATAGGTTCAGAATATTTAAGCGCACGTAGTTCAGCTCTAAGCTTTTCTCTATTGTTATGAAGGTCTCCAAGCGACATTTTTATAACCGAGTAAAAGAATCTCATATTGAAATAAATGAATAATTTAAAATGCACATCCTGCTTATTTTACTACTCCTGCAAGACTCGTGAACCAGTGACTCTAAGCTGTGGACATACCTTTTGCAAGCCATGCCTCGAAGCGATTTTCTCTGAAAATTCTATAAAATGTCCTTCTTCAAGTCACTTGCAGGTATTCACCTGCAGGTACTCATCATTTCAAGAGATTCCAATAAACAGAGGCTTAAAAAAACAACTCGAAATTTTAGAAGTAACTTGTTCGAACCACCCAAAAATCCAAGCAATTTGCATAGACTTTCAGTCATTTAAAGCTTATTGCGAGGACTGCAAATTTCCCTATCTTCCTGAAATTCCCCTTGAAGAGCTTAAAGCTGTTCTTATGTCACACTTGAATGATTTCAACCCTTCACAAATCCCTCCAAATTACCATCAAAAAATAAAAAAATTAAGAGAAGACCCTTTAATAGAGATCACGAATCGAGACCTTTTATCATTTTTAACAGATTTATCGAATATCACGAATTCAATTTGCTGTCAACATCATGAATCACGAAAAGCAGCAGGTTTTAACTTCAAGTCGCGAGAACTTTTCTGTAAAGAGTGTCTTTTATCAGCGAGAGGGACTTTCAAGCCGATTGATTCTCCTTCTTTTAAATCAGAGCTTCTTAGTCGAATCCTTTGGTTAAGACGGTCTAACGACCGTCTGGATACTTTGAACGAGCCATACGAGCAGTTGTTATTAAATTTAGAAGGAAATTTAAAAGACACTCTTTTAAAGTACCAGAAAGTTCCTTTGAACTACTTTCAAGCAAAGCCAAGTCTTAAAAGTGTTCTTTGCTCTGAGTGTAAAAATGATTACACCCCAGAAAACCCGCCTTTTATCTTTCATTGTGTGGGAGGGTACACGATTTGTAAAACTTGCAAAGAAAGAAACACTTCAATCATCTGTGGGTCGTGTTCAAATGAGTCCATTCGCCACCTTACAAGTGAAACTGAAGAATTTTTTTCATTTTTCAACGCGGTTCCTCTTTGCTCTTACTGTAAAGCGCCTTACAACTTGAAAAATAAGACTCCTAAAGAACTGCCTTGTAAACATGTCCTTTGCTTGGAATGTCTTAACCAACATTACCAAAGAGCAAATATTTCCAGATGTAGTTCTTGCAGGACAGTCATTCAAAATATTAAAAGTTTGAAGTCTAGCTTTATACTCACCCAGCAGGTACTCAACAATTTCATCTACTGTGAAAAACATAAAGGAAAACCTGCTATTTGCATTGAAAAAGCTACTCTTAGACCATGGTGCAAGGACTGTACTTTAAAACATCGACCTTGTTGTGAAACTTGTGATTTTAAAGAATTTTTCCAGACTTTTAAACTTGATGAGAGTCTTCAACCTGTGAAAGAACTACTTGAATCACTTTTCTTTGAAAATTACGAAAAAAATCAAGATTTTAGAAAAAATGTTCAAATTGATAAATTTTTTCAATTGAGTAATCAAGAAATGATCGATGAAATAAGAGCTGCACTCGAACCTCAAGTTAAAAAAAAGCTCAGGTCAAATATTCCGAAAGGCAGAACTTTATTTGACTTAGAGCAAATCTCAGAATCTTTCGTCCTTCGCTTTTTTTCATTGATGCCTCCTGTTCAAAAAGACCCTTCACATCTTTTTTTGTGTCAACCTTGGAAAGTAGATGATTCAAAAAATCAAATTGAAGCTCTTTCTTTTAAAGCTAACAAAAATATCAAACTTTTTGGAGTTGTTTTAGGAAAACCTTTGTATAAGACTGAAATTCGAATTGATGTGTTTGAAGTCATTTGTGGACAGGTTTTAAGTAATCAAGCTTGTAGGGTTGTTGGTTTTAGGGAAAGTTTAAGGGTTATGAGTCCTCAGGGTGTTGTTGAAGTTGGAAATCAGGTCATTTTTCCGGAGTTTTTGAATGGGGGGAATAAGGATGAGGTTTTTAAGGTTGTTATTAAGGAACCTGTTGATATTGGAGCTGAAATTGCTTATTCGGTTGCTATTAAGTTTAGGGGGGATGGATTGTTGTTTTTTAGGGGGAATCCTTTTCAGATGAAGGATGAAGTTTGGGGATCTGATGGAACTGTTTTTGAGTTTTTGAAAGTTCATAATGAGTCGAAGGATTTTATTGAGGGACAACACGAGATTAACGGACCAATACTTGGATTGATATACCAAACAAAGTAAAAATCATTACTTAATAAATTCACTAAAACATTCAACCAAATCACTGTGAAAACTAATAAATATCTAATAATTTAACCAGCTTAAAAATAAGATTTATATCATCGATCTCGAAGGTTTAAAAGTATCAAAACCCGATCGAAATCCTTTAAGTTTATCAATTTCATTCAAAAGATGCACTCTTTCCCCTTGAAGTGAAACAATCAAATCTTCACGAGAGTCGTATTTATGCTGCAAGTTTTTAAGTTCATTCAAAAAGTACAAACTTGAATTGTTATTCGATCTTTCTTCAACCATCATCGAGTTTCCGTTAGTCAATTCACTGATTTGATTTCTAAGTCTTGAAATCAAAGCTTCTTGTTGCGTGATGACCGTGTTTTTTTCCATGACTCTGTCTTTCAACTCGATATTTTCCTTTAAAAGTGAATCTCTTTCACTTTTCGAAAGAGAAAGTCGCTGTTGAAGCTCAGTCATTTCTTGGTAAATCTCCTGGTTGATGTTAGAAAGCTCGAAAAGAAGTCGGTCTTTTTCTTGGATTTTACCTTCTAATGTGTTGATATGCATTTTTTCATATTCTCTTGAATATCTTGATTCTTCCTCGTCTTCGAGAGATTTATGAAGAGTTAGTTCCATTATAACTGTAAGATTTAGAATAATTTAAAGATTTTTATAAGAAAACCTGGATTGATGATCTTGTTAATCAATGCATTTAAACAAAGTTAGCAGCATTAAATAATCACATCAACACCTTCATAAATAATTACTCGTTCTTAATAAACCTGCATATTTAACATCATTCTTTTAACTTCTCCATCCCATTAAACATTCACTAAAAATGAATGAAATCGATAAAAACTTCATCGAGCCTTACGACTTCCTCTACTACTTCTCCCCAACACTTCCCCACAACTTTCCAAAACAACGAGTCCCTTCAAACCTTTGTGAAGAGCAGCTTTTATCAGTAATAAAATGTTACAGTGACCATCCCCAAGCTTCAGATCAAATGAAAAGAGGATTTGATTGTCACAACTTTGCAAGTGAATTCAACGAATGTAAAAAACGTCGAGATTTGCATTTGTTTAACGAGATACAAAATTGGGAAACTTCTCATTTTCAAGGACTTCGAAATGAAAATCGTTCTTTGTACTTGAAAAACCTTGAAGAGGAAAAAGTTGAATTGGAAAAATCTTTTAATTCTGTACCTGCAAGTGAAGGTTCAGCTGAAAAACGTTGGAGATTATACACGGACTTGATGCAGACTAAGTGGAGAATAGGTTATTTAGAAAAATTGGTTAACTAAACTCTTCTTCGGCTTCTTCTAGTAATTTGCATTGCATCTTGTTCTTGTAGATGCCTCTCTTGTTTTGATGGGAGTTGAATTTTGATTTCATGCTCGCCTTGCCTCCATACTCATAAACTTGTCGATCAGCAAATCTCGGAATAGAACCTTCCAAATCCTGAATAAAAACAATAACAGTCGGATGACTCGCCACAATACAAGCTCTAAACTCTTGAACAGCAGCAGTCAACAAGTCCCTAGCTTCCTTAAGCCTTCCATTATCCCCTAAATTAGCAGCTTCTTTCAACACATCAGCACATTTAACTCTATAAAAATTGACCATGACCTCTTCATCCAGTTCAACTTCATTATTTTCACTTTCATTGACAACCTGAACCGTAAGAAAAGCTTCAACAGTTCTATTTTCCCCAGTAGCAGTAAGTTTAAACTGAATTTTTCCCTTAACAATATTTTCAAAGTGCTGAGGTGCGACAATTAAATCAGCAGGTAAAAAATTCACAAGAAAAACGGCTTCTTTTTTATCCCCTGCAAGAATAGGCGGCATTCTAAATGACAAGTCTCCAGTTTCACTGTAGACCTTTGTGAGGGAAAAGGGAATTCCTGCAGGTAAAGTACTTAACTCGACCTGAACAGAGTCAGCGACAACTGACATCATTTCGCCCAGACAGTCGCTGAAGGCTTGGGGAATTGTTTTTTCTTGCTCGACGAAGTAAAAGCCGCCGTTTGTTGTACTCGCCATTGAATTCATTAAGTCGGCCTGGTGGTCTGAACCGTATCCGAAGGTGTGGATCACGAAGCCTGTTGTGATTTTTGGTCTGTATTTAGTGAATAATGCATTTAGTCTTGTCATTGCTGAATCTACATTGTTGTCTACTCCGTCTGAGAGTAATATCACGGATGTTATTTGGTTTGGAACTTTACGTGATTGGATTAAACTGAAACTTGACTCTAGACCTTTTAGGATTTCAGTACCACCTTCGATGTGCATTGAAGTTATTATCTTGGAAAGTTTCTCTTTACCGGTTTCATTCATTGTAACCAGTCCACTTTTTCGTTTAGCATCATCAGAAAAAGTAATAAGCGATACTCGATCGGTAACACTAAGTCGTTTAATCATAAACAAAAGTGTTTTTTTAACCAATTCCAATTTCTGTCCCTGCATGCTTCCACTGACATCAATGACACAAATAATATCAATTCCTGACCTGGCAGCTGACTGTTGTTCAGGACTAGAGATTTCAACAAGACAAGGAATTTCTTGAGCTCTCAACGGACTTAAAGCGACAGGTTTAACAGCGATTTTAAAGTTAACATTGATGTCTGCAGGTCCTGCTGTCGTGACTGTTTCAACCTGCTTCACCTCGAACTCTTCTTCATTTAAGGGAAGAGGCTCTTCTTGGACTGGTTCATTAATTGGAGAGTGATTCATCATCTGTCTGACATTCGTTAATTTCGCTTGAATTGGCTTCGCAGTTGGCTTGGATAAAACTTTCTGAGGATTAGGAATATTCTTCTGAACTCTCTGTGGCTTTGATACTTTTTTAGGGGCTGGTAATTTTACTTCTTCTTCTGAACTGCCACTGTTTTCTTTAGCAACCTCAAGTTCAGGGGATTCGATTTTCTTTGATATTTTTTGGGGAATCTGAGACTCTTTCTTGATCGGTAAGGATTTTTTCATATTATCAGACAAGAATAGTTTTATTAAAAATAAAACCCAACCAATCAGAAAATGTTTTTTTCCTCTTTTCTGACAAATAAAAACCTATAAATCTCCAAATAAAAACCTATAAATCTCAAAAAAACCCTAAAAATCTCAAAAAAACCCTAAAATTTCAATAATTAATTAAAAAATCTTTACTTTTTTAAATGACTTCAAAGGAGAAAGTCTTTCCCTCTGCATGATGACTTCCAAGCTTTTATTCGGGTCGATTTTGGGTAAAAAGTTGATTTTTACCTGTTTTTGATAATACTGCTCCATTCTTTCCTTGACCCATCCTCGTCTAGGTTTAACCTTTTCAACATTTTTCTCTAATTCCCTGAAGTGCCAAGCCTGAGGATGATCAGTCGGTGTGACAGGTCTAAAAGGTTTCCCAGGTGGAGGTTCCACCATTTCATCTTCACTTTCCTTATTAATCTGCTGAAAGTACGGTTTCAATTTTTCCTTCTTATAAATCCTGTAATAAAAAACTGAATCAACTGAATCATTCTGCTTGCTATGGGCAGTCGCGTCAACAGAGTCTTTAAACCCTTCCCTGTTACTTTGACTTGGAATGGACTGACTTACCCTGACCATCGGATTATATCGAGGCGTAGGGTCGCCCACCATGTAAACCGGCATTACTTCACCATTGTTAAGCACCATGTTCACCATCGCTGGAGGAAAGTTCTTTTCTTTTCTAATACTCTTCAAAGGAACCATGACAGGGATTTTCATGTCAACTTTCTCTAATTTTCTCTTTCTTAATGATTTTTCTGTCAGTTCTGGACTATCGGAAAAATTTGCAAGGTTCGCTAAACGTTCTTTGTCTAAAATTTCTTTTGCTCGCTTTTGAAGAAGTTGCATTTGGCCTAAATGCTGCTTTAGACCTGCGATTGACTCGTTTAGAGATACGGGAATGCTTTGGCTTACGTCTGGGGTCTTTGAGGATGGCTTTTCTAAAGGACTTGATGAAGATTTTTTACGGTTTTTTAACTCGCGTTGGAGAAAATCGTAACTTTCTTGAAGGTCTTGCAATTTGCGAAGACGGGATCCCGCTGGTGATAAGGAATGCTTTGAACTGTAACGGATTGAAAGCTTTTCACGGGCTTCTTGGATTATGTCTCGTTTTGTTTGCTCGATTAAACGGTCTTTGAAGTTGGATGGAATCATTAGGATTATTTTAGCAAGAATTTGGATTTCGGTTTGATGGAAATTTGGAGTATGTTTAAGGGTTAAGGATTTATGGTTTTTTTTGAAGGGTTTTGGGAAATTTAGTGAAGAGATGAATTTTTTGGGTTCAGGATTTTTGATAAAATATTTTAAAGGATTATTAGACAAAGAAATATTAGATGTTTGGAATTTCAGTCATTTTATGTTTTTAAGCACTTTTTGGAATTATTGTAGATTTTAGGGTGAATAGTATTCGATTGCTATGCAAATAGATTCATAACCATGATTGAAAAATTGAAAGATATCTATGATATAAATATTTTTATTTTCACATTAACTTTAATACACTAACCAAAATGTTTACGAGTTTTCCCATAAAAAATTTAAACACATATCATCACCAAAAAGAAAATTATTATCTTTACCGATTCCTCTTTCTACAGGAATAAAACTCATTAAAGTCCAGCCTCAAAGACAAAATCTTCAAATAAGCCTTCGCTGAGTCATGCAAAAGTTTTCTAAAAAGCTGAATTTCTTCACAAAAATCCGCATAAATCATTTCGATATCATTGACACTTTCCACTGAAATGCATGATAAAAAGTAAAACTGGTTCTCACTGTCACCTTCTTTCATGCGCTCTTGACGATCTAACTCATCAAAAGCTGATTTTATTAAAATTTCTTGGCTAAACTTGAACCTCAGGCCAAGAGCAAGCATTTTATGCAACCTTTGTAAGATTTTTTCGTTTTCTTTATTTAAAAATGCTCTTTCTAGAATTGTTTGTAGAAAATTAGAATGGGCTGAAAGGATTTCGTCAAAGTTTCGTGCTTTTTCAACACTTTTCAAGAAACAGTTCCAGGCACCTTCATGGATTTCGACCATGAGGTAGTGGTATAGGTTATTTATAAAATGTTGGATTTCAAGTCGAAGCATTTGGCATTTATGAAGAATGCTACGAACATCATCAAGTTCCTGCAATTTAATGAAACTCGAAGTTTCCTGATAAGCATTCATATAAAAAAAGAGTCTCTTGATTTTCCAAAGTAATTTAAATATCCTAGTATACTCACTCATCGCGATTTCATTAAAAATAGAATTCAAAGGAAGTTCAACCTGATACCTCAACACAAAAATATCCCACCCATCATCAAGAGCAGAGAATTCTTCAAGTCGAATGAACAATTTGCTGATAATATCTCCATCATCATTCTGAGCATTAGAAGCTCTGATAGCATTTTCAAGAATTGAGACAAGATTATGTTTATGAATCTTATTAGTCTTGTCACTCAAGACCAAGTTAAGCTGATCCATTAAATAATGATGAAAATCGCCTTGTCCAAGTAGCAGATACTTGCGAATAGCTTGAGCATGATCATGCAATTTATACTTATTCCTCAGAACACCAGTCAATTTGAAATTAGTCGCTTCTGAGGCCTGTTCAACCCAAATCTGCAATCCAGGTAAATCACTTAAAACAGGAGTCCTTAAAGGACTTTGAGTTTTCCAGTCCTCTCCACATCTTCTCCTTAAAAAATTGATACTTTTTCCAGTAACAAAAATCATATTCACCAGTTCTTCCCCAAGAAATCCAGGTACCAAGTCTTTAATAAGCCAGTACTTATCAGTCCAAAGTAAACTCTCATCATTTAAATCCAAATTTTCCTCAACAAAAAACTCATGAAAAGCGTCATTTAACTCTCCTTCAATCATCCAGCTTTCAATCATTTGCAAATAAGGAACAGAGACTTGCTGCAGAAGTCTTGACATTAAAGCTTTAGTCCCAGGGTGTCCAGTTTTCGAATACGAAAAAAGCGCAGATAAGAAATTTCCTCCTTTTAACCCTTCAACAGCGTCACAAACAATACCCAGCCATCTAAGTCTCTCTAAAGGCTCCGAGCTCCAAACTTGTATTTGCCTCAGCTTTGCAGAGGTCTGAGTCTCTAACAAAGCAACAAATCTGTAAAACTCCTGAAGTTCCATTTGCAATGAAGAGCAGAATGACTGACAAATAATTGATGGAAAGTCTAAATTATTTTGAAGAAATTTCTCAAGTCGCTTGTAAAGCCATCCAAGTTCAGATAAAGTTTCTGATAAATATTTTAAAGGCTCTGGAATTTCTTGTTTTATTGAAAACTTGTCGTCTAGCCGGGAATATGTGAAAAATTTTCCCTCACTTCCTTGAAATGTGAAAAGAACGTCGCGGATTAGACTGGATTCAAGAGCTGAAGAATGGATTTTTAAAGGTTCTGGCATTGTTTGAAGTATTCCTCCTGGAATTGGAAGTTTTACATCGTCTGGGATTGGAAGAGGCAGGACTAACTCGCTTTGACTGTTGCAGAGTCGACAGAGCATTAAAAAGATTTCATTCGTTTTCTGCATTTTTCGAGATTTTAACTTATTTGAAAGATTTTCTAGTCTTGGGTAAGATTTTTTCACTTTTCGCTTTACCTGCAGAAGAAGGGAGTCAATTGATGAGGGACTTGAAGAAAGTTTACTTGAAATAATTCTTTGGGAATATTCCAGGTATTTTTCTAGTTGTGCCTTGGGAATGAAGGTCAAGACGAGATCTTTGAGTAAAGTTGAGTTGTTTTTGCATGATTTTAAATCCATTTATAAAACTAACCTCCGCTTATAGGAGGAATAAAAGCGACTTCATCGTGATTTTTAAGAGAAATTGAGTAGTTTTTGACTAGTTCTTGATTTACTGCTATTGCCGTGTCACTCACACCTCTGCGGATTTCATCAAGAAGCTGAGATAACACAGGGTACTTCTCTTGGACTATTGACAGTAACTCACTCAAGTTGCACTCTGAGTTCACTTCAAACAAGTCTTCACAATTTAAAGTCTGTTCTCGAATATTTGCGAAATAAAGAACAGTCACTTTCATTTATTACTATTCTAACACATATCATTTTCCACCTTCTCCATAAAAATTCTTGGCTTTTTCGGAGAGACTGAATTGAAAGAACTTGCATATGTCGTTGTTTGGCAAGGTGAATGAGAATATATGGAATGGTCGTTGCTGCCGTGGATAAAAGGCTTGCTTTCTAGAATGTCTTTGTAGTTCTTGTAAGTTGATTGAGAAGTCGTTTCCATTATCGAGATTCCAGTTGTTCCTAACACGTTGCTATCTTTTGGAGTCTTCGAAACAATCTCAGGTAGTTTTAAATGACGTTTAAAATTTTCAGTATAAGTTGAACTTGTTGAGAACTTTATCGGCTCTAAGGGAGTAGAGACTATGTTTGATGGAAGCTTTTGAATAGGGCCGAAGTCGAGAAAAGTGTTGGAGTAAGTCGAAGTCGTGTTGAACTTGAATGGGGAGACTGAACGATGACGGTTTCGTCTGAAGTCTGATGCTTCGACTCGCTCGTATTCTCGGAAGTCTTCTTGTTTAGTGGTTTTTAATTCCATCTTCTGAATGCTCGGAATCAGCTCGTTTATGTAGGAAAACGGCTTTGGTGGTGAACCTTTTTTCTTTAAAAAACCTACTCGGTAGGTTGTACGTAGTTTTGGTGATAGTCTTTGGTTCATTTTTATTGTTAATTTTTTTGAAGGAGTAATTCAGAATTAAGCAAATGGTTGAAGAAAGATTGGCTTATTAGTTTTAGGACTAAGACCTGATTTAAATGAGGTTTTAAAATATTGAGTTATCAAGAATCAATGAAATTTTGTATAAAGAATTATTAACTTTCTTTATTTTAAAATTTATATTAAAAGTTTCAGTTGAAGCTTTCTGTTAAAAATTAGATTCTCTGCCTTTAACTGCTGGAACTATTATTAAGATATTTTCTCTTCTTGACTTCAAACAAATAAATGAAACAAAAATATGATGAAAGTTGGCTTCGTCTGCAAACTGCTTTGAATCCTTCTTTATCCAGGTCTCAGTCCAATAAGAGTACTCGTCGAAGTCTTATCATATCCTCGGCACCTTCCTCTCGTAGAATATCAATCGCAGGACAAATAGAGCATCCTGTGATCCCAATATCTCAGTTGAAACAATTATTTAAAAGTAAATGTGAAGATATGGACATTCCAGAAGTTCCTGATCAAGAGTCCCGTTTCCTCCAGACAAGTATCTCAAATTTCCGTAACCGATCCTTCCTTCTAACCGATTCGAACCTGGGCCAAAGATCATCCATATCAATAGGTCACATTTTAAAATCCAACGAATTCGCCTACATAAACTTATCAAGAAACCGTTTAAGCGACGAAGGTTCTTCCCTTTTATTCAAAGATCTAAAAATCAACTCAAGCATAGTTCATGTCGACATAAGCAACAACGAGATATCATCAGAAGGGTCTTGTCAAATCTTCCAAATCCTGATAAGCCACCCAAGCATCATAAGTCTTGACATTTCTTCCTACGAAGGTCTTAAAAGAAACAGAATTGGTGAATCAGCTGCATCAATTCTTCAAAGAGTTTTAATTGAAAACAAGATTTTACAGTTTTTAGCTCTCGCTGGAACTGGACTTGGAGAATTTCTGCAAATCTTCACTGATGGCCTTTGTTTTAACACGGGACTGGTCTCACTGGACTTGAGCAATAATGGAATTCATGGAAAAAATTTAGAGTTTTTAGCGAAAGCTGTTGGAAATACAAATATTCAAAAATTGAACTTATCAAGTAATCGTATTTCTGATAAAGGATGCAAGTTTTTATCGAGACTTTTAAATAACGGGTTCCAAAAATGTTGTCCTTTGACTTTTTTAGATATTTCGAACAATTTGATTAATGGAAAAGGTTCGAAAAGAATATTCGAGTCTTTGAGGTTTAACAATATTTTAGAAGAACTGGTTTTTCATTCTAATAACTTGGCTTTCAACTTTCAGGTTTACTTTTCGAACTTTCTTGGTGAAAACTGTGGACTTGTAAAGTTAAACATAAGCAACAATCAACTAAACAGTAAATGTTGGTCGTCAGTCACTGAAGGTCTTATCAAAAACCGTCGACTTGAAGTTTTAAACATTTCGAACAACCCAATAGAAGACGAAGGACTTAAAAACATCGCAGCAGGTCTTGCAAAGAACAAAAAAATCCAAACAATAGACCTTTCCGCCTGTCAATTAAAAGACTCTGCAGCAGTTACTTTAATCAAAGGTCTTCGAAGCAACTTTTTCATCGAAGTGGTTCATTTGAAAAATAACAACTTAAAAGAATCTGCTGCTGAAGCATTACTTGAATTAGCTAGAAGTAACAAACACTTGCAAATCATCAGTCTTGACTCAAATCCTGTCAACTTTAAATATATTTCAGGACTTAAAGCGCAACTTAGAGAAAATCGAAAACTTCGACAAAGTCAAATCATTCCTCGAATTTTATCTGAAATCGAAAAAATCAAGATTCCTATTGAAAAGTATCAGGAAAATAATCAAAATATCAAAAATAAACTTGAATTAAAGATAAAAAGCGAAAAAAGACTCTGGAATAAAAATGAAAATATTGATGAAATTCATGAAAAGGAAAAAAAAATCACTCAAGAAATGAAGGAAAAGGTTTTAAAGTGTAAAAATGAAAACTTGGCGAAAAGTGTATTGATTGAAGAATTGAAAAGTGAAGAAATTGTAAGAATTATAAAGAAAATGAAAAATTATTTTGAAAAAAATGTTAATGATTTACTTGGAATGATTAGAAAAGGGGATAGTGACTTTGATAGGATTTTAGATTTACGTATGGAATAGGCAGGGGAAAGAAAAACTCAAGAGTATCTTTCGAAAAAAGCGAAAATTATGGAAAAAGTGCAGGGATTTGAAAAGGAATTAAAAATTGCACATTTTGAATGCAAATATGCAAAGGAAAAACTTGAGACGCTTAAGGAGGAACTTTCGAAAAAACGAGCTGAGGTGGCTGCTTTCAAGCATCCTCCTAAACTACCGAAAATTCCTTCTCAGTTTTTGGCATCTTATAAGTTGGCCAAAAATAAGGATAAATATTCACCGAAGAAGAATAAGTTGACGACTCACAATCCAAAATCCAAATCTTTTTCTCTGTTAAAAACTTAAGTAATTATTTTTTACTTTCCGAGTTTCTCTGAAGGACCTTAGGTGAAAAAGTGAAGGTTTTAGGCGTGACATAATTTCCTTGTGACCCTTCTTTCATTCTAATCTGTTTCGGTGGTTTAGGAATTTTAAAGCTAGTATCATGAGCCCTCATAAAAGAAGCAGCTTGTCTTCTATCCTTCAAAATATCTTCTAAATGTTTATAATAAACCATTTCTTTAAGATCCATGAATCCAGGATTAGCCCGAAAGATTTTAAGATACTTTTGCATGTTTCCTTCATCAACGTCTCCATCTTCCCTGCCCTCTCCAGCGGGTATCAAATGTGCGAGTTTTTGAAGACTTGTAGAACTAAGAGTAAGATTTCTTCGAGGAGCAGAAGTTTGAGTTTTTTTCTTTACCTGGACTTTACTTACAACATTTTTATTATTTTCTTCTTTTTTTGCCCTGGGGAGATGTCTGGAGATTTCATACCACATGTTGTTAGCTGCATTTATAAATGTCTCAAATCTTTCTGTACCTGGGGCTGGGAATATCTTGGAAAAACCAGCAAGATGTTTTTCTTGCCATTTTTCAGTCCTTTCAAGGATTTCTTTTTGTTTTTCTGCTTTTTCTTCTTTTGTTTCTTTTTGTTTGATACTTGATGATTTTTTTGGAGGGTCTTTTTTGGCTTGGTGATAAGATTTACGATCTCGTACACGAGAACCAAGAAGTATGAGAGTGTCTTGGATTACTTTGTGTTTGATTTTCCAGTCAAGTGGACTGTCGGTGCTGAATGATGGAGAATGGTTTACTTCGAGTAGATAAGGTACCAGGTTACTATCAATGATAATATCAAACCCGAGCAGTTCAAAGCACATCCCATTCGTCAAATCTTCGGGTTGACAAGTCTTATAAATATGACTCACCGAAGGCTGTACAGCACAAAGTGTCTTAATAATAATTTCCTCAATTTTCATCTTCAAACTTTCAACATCCTTTCCCAAGATCTGAATATATTCATAAAACCATTTCAAGCTTCTTTTATGACCCACTCCATCTTTTTCCGGGTCTTCGTTAAATTGAAAATTCGGGTTATTCTTATTGATTGCATAATTCGTTAAATGAATACACATGTCCGATATATTTGACTGTCCTGGAGGCGAATAAGGCTCAGTTGCAAGTCGAGTAAGTCCATCTTCATGAACAAAAATTTTTAAAGGGTTACAACCCGTAACAAGTACATAAATCCTCAAATCAAATTTCAGTCCATCAATCAAAAAAGGATCATTCAAGTATTCCTGCACAACATATCTCTCACTAATATTAATATCTTCCAACTTCCTAATCAAAAAAATCCCTCTTCCTTGACTAGAAGCTTCAGGCTTAACAATAAAGATTTTCTTTTTGTTCAGCTGGCTTTTGAAGTCAAGATAATCCCCAGGTAACACCCAGGTTCTTGGGAAAAAGTTGTAATCATTTGGAAAGATTTTCAACATTTTGTTCAAATTCCAGGCCAAATAGTTCTTTTTGCAAATTCCGTGCATTCCTGGAAAATGATTGATTTTCTGGTATGGACGCATTTTTGCTAACTTGTCAGATGGGATGTAGTTGTCGTTCCAGTAGATGTCCCAGTCGTCATTCTCGTTATCGGTTGAACGCCAATTTAAGGTTTCGCTTACGACGTGCTTGATCACGTCGTATTCAGTGTTTTGTAAATTACAGATTAGACGGGCTTTACGCAGAGGCTTTGCCTCTGTTTCAAGTGAAGTCACTGACATTAGAATTTAGAATAGAAGATGGATTTAGCTAAAGTTATTGAAGCTTACACTAGTATGGGATTTGATGAGGCAAGTATTCTACTAGCCCAAGAAACTTGCACAACTCCAGATGAAATGATTGATTTTTTAACAAACACTCCAAAAAAAGCTCCTCCAGAAGAACCCAATCCAGGCCCAGTCATGCCAGAAAAGCCAGACTCTTCAAATCAAGTTTTAGTCCTCAAAGTAGAAGAAAAAGATGCAGAAAATATAAAAATATCTGAAGATAATCAGCGAAATTTATATGAATCATCATCTACAATTCCAATAATTTCTATTCCTAGTCAAGAGCCTGAAAAAGAAGAGATCAAAATAATCTCTGAAAAACCTGAGAAATCTTTTGAAGAAAGTAAAGAAATTAATAAGTTAGAAACAAGTGTAAAAGAAAAAAATGAACTTTGCATGTTTCAAAGTAGTCCGAAAATTCCAGTTTTTAGTCTTAGCAATGATTTTAAAAGTTCTGGAAAATTGAAAGTTTTATCAAAAAGTAGCTTGCTTATTAGTCAATCTTTGAAATTACCTAAAACTAATTTTGATGTTTTGAGGATTGATGAACTTAACCAAGAAAAAAATTTGAATCGTTTTCATTATTATAGGAGAGGTATTGAAGATCAAGAATCATCGAAAAATGAAAGTAAACGAAAAAAGATGTCTATGATTGTTTCACAGGATCATAATTGGTTTCTTAAGTCTCAAGAACTATAAGATTATAAAATTTAGATTAATGGTTTATTTCTATTTATATAAATTGAAGCATTTTAAGTCAAGATGCTTTAGAAATTATTTGCTTTATAATGAACCTTTTAATTATATGATTTTCACCTCTTGTAAAGCTTTATCAAGTTCTCATCATGATAATTGAGGCATATTGATACAGTAGAGACTTATAAAGCCTATCTTTTTCCATGCTTAATTCACTATTTACACGAAAATCACTCCCAATCAAAAAACACAACTACACAAGTAACATCATCAACACGTTCTCCAATACATTCCCATTTTTCCTTAGCAGTTTCCGCAAGGCAATGAGCAGCCTTATCAGGCGATCCTCGATTCCATCCTTCAGCAACAACAATATCTAAAACCTGCAAATTATCAAGAACATCAAAAACTCCATCAGAAGCCAAAACCAAAAACTTATCCTTTTGCCTAAGTTTTCTTTTAAAAATTTCAGGTAAAGCATTAACCCCAACAGCCTGAGCGACTTTATCTCCAATAGACCTAGACATGGCGAGTCCCGGGTAATGATGAGACTTGACCCACACCCGATCAGGTCCAACAGGTTGTCCAAAAAAGTCCTTCAAAGGTGCGACACGTCCTCCTTTAGCTTCAATTCGAGCGATTTCTTCAGGTAGTCCACATTTATGATCCCTTGAAATCTGTACAATTTTCCAAGGTTTATCAAAAGACTTACTTGCAAGAATGGCTCTAGAGTCTCCAACATTTGCACAAATCAAATCATTTCCTCTAAGCACGACTGATACTAAAGTAGACCCAGAGAAACTAGTATCAAATGACTGATGATGCACTTCAACAGAAAGCTTCTGAATAGATAAAATCATTGATTTTTCTAGATTGGACCTGAAGAAAGGAGAAGAAGTGAGAAGAGAAGGAAGCCGTGATCGAAGAAAATGAGAAATAAACTCGCCTTGAGGACCATGTCCATCTGCAACACCGAATAAAAAAGTATTGAGACTTAGACCTGGACAAAGTATGTAATTGTCTTGATTTGCTTTTTGAGGATTGAAAGCAGTTCGACCTCGGATTGAATGAAATGAAAAGTTTTCAAATTTTGGAACAAGAAGTGTTTTGTTGATGATCAGATTTGATGATGATTTCTTGTGAATGTACTTTTTTAGAAGGATTTGATCTGATGGACCTAATCGGGAAGTAGGACGTTTTAATGGTTTTAGATCGGGAGAGACACTGGATTGGAATATTGCTCGATGTCTGGCAATCACGCGGTGACTCTTTAGTCCGGAATCGTGAGGAGGTGGAAGTTTTTGCTTGGATTCTTGGGTTTTATGGTCATCTTGGGTTAACTTGCAACTTGGCTTCATCGTTCTTTGTTATTAGAAGATTTTTATTAGTGATTTCTATTGTTTACTTAAAACCTGCTCGTTTCATCGCTTCTTCTTGTAAGTGGTCTAGTTCTCGACGTTTTGATGAAATGCTTTCGAAGTCCTCACGGCTTAAGAGACCTGAGTTTACTGCTTGAATCAGTTCATCGTCGGGGTTCACTTTTATTATCATTGAGTCTAGGAAGAAGACTCTTGCTACTTGACGATGCTTTAGACATCCTTCTAGGTTACCGAATTGCTTTCTAAAGAGATTTGCCGGGTCAGTAGGAGCAAGAGTTCTAAGCTGCGGAGTAAGTTCAGCAATACTAAGCTGAAGTCTATACTTACATTCCCTACACATGACTCCAATAACAAAATGAATAAACCTAGCTTCAGAGCTTTCCATTTACATTCACCTAATTAACTAGCAAAGGTCCTTCATCTCCAAGTACAAACTGAGATAATCCCTGTTGAGATCTACTAAACTCTTCATTCCAAAACAATATATTTCCATTGATATTCTGCATACAAACCCTAACATCCAAATCCTGATGAGCTTCATTATGCAATTCAATAAACTCTTCCCAAATCTTAAACAACGGCCTGACAAGTACTTCTAAGAACCCTACCTGCGATTTAGAAACAACACAATTATCCCGATCACACAAAGGACTCACAGGCAATCCAAATTCTTTTTCCTTATCACCCTGTTTAAAAAACTCTTTCGTAATCAATCGAGTCCAGCTGATATGAATATCAAGTTTTCTAGCCCCATGTCCAATATCCGCACATTTCAAGCACATCTGAATAGCAAGAGTTCGAAACTTATCATCACTGATGTCCATCTGTTTATCAACATTCGCTTTAAACTCGTTTAACTTGTTGAAATGAACTTGCAAGTCAGTACTTAAAATCGCTGCAACTGCTGACTTACGGAAACGTTGATAGTCTGCTTTGTTTAAACTTGAAGCTATTCGACAACCTTCAGAGTTGATGATGGAAAAAGCTTTGTTCGCGTGCATGTTCTCTAAACAGCTCTGGTCATTGTAGCGCAAGGCCAAATCGTGTGAAGTTGATACTAAAAATGCGTTGTTTAGACCTGGATGGCCGATGTCGTGGCAAAGGGCTGCTACGACTAAGGCGAATACGTCTAAATCGACTAGGTTTCCACAACGTGATAAACCTTTTTGGATTAGGAATAATGTTGATGCTGTCACGTCTGCTGCGTGGATTGAGTTGTGGTAAAAGTTTCCTCTGTTGTAACCGTGCTCTACTGATGTTAGGAACTTACGGAGTGTTGCGTTTTCGATGTTGAAACTGTCAGATAAACTTAAAGTGTTGAAGATGTAGAGACCTACTTCAAATGCTGGGTCTTTCGTGATCTGAATCAATTCAAAGCAATCAAAATCCCAATCACCAATAGATTCAAGTACTTCACAAAGTGGTTCAGAGACTTCAATCATACTCCTAATGCTATCCCTTCTCTTCCTCAACTGTTTCTGTTTAATTTTCAAAACACGATGCGAAGATCCGGGTAAATTTTCAATACTCTGCGTAAACAAGCTCTTTGCTTCAAGTGCAACAGCAATGACATCAACTTCATTATCAGCACATTTTTTCGGGTTCCACACAAGATACTCCTGAGAAATAAGTGTGTTAATAATTTCCTTTATCTCCGAATTTGAAATGCCTGGAAGAACCTGCTCGATTCCAGAAGAATTCGAACCAGGAGTCTCAGAGTTCGATTCATAGTTAAATGAACTTTTCCGTGACTGAGGGTGACTGAAATCTGAACTCGGACTGTCATTATCTGAATTCTCAGTCATTGAATGAGGCGTCGTGTTTTTTAAACGTTTTAATTTCGCTAGAATTGTTGAACTTCTCCGGATATGAGACTTTTTTATTGTAGGGTTCGACATCTGTGCTTCAATTTCATGTTGGTAAAGTTGATTTTCTTCTTCAATTCGTTGTTTATAAGATGAAATTTCTTCATTTTCAAGAGTTTTTCGTAGAATCTCGTGGTTTAACACCTGGCAGAGGAAAATTGGAAGAATTTCAGAAGTACTTGGATTTCCCAGGCCGAGAAATAAGAGAGCTTGAACTAGTTGAAGGAGGGAATGAGTCAATAGGTTTGAATTTGATTGTTGAGAGAAGGAAATCAATGCGCAGATTGGAAGGAATTCGAGAGAATTTCCAGATGTTGAGAAAGAAAGGCATTGCAGGAATAACTGGATTGGGAAAGGAAGGGAAGGAATGAAAGTGAAAATCTTGATGAAAATGCAGAGAAAGTCCATTTGGAGAATGCTCAGGACTAGACTGAGCAACAGAATTAAAGAAGTTGACATTTATTCATGAAGTAATTATTGGTTTAGTGTTTTAAACTCTGTTCTTTCAAGTGATTTGCGAGTTTTTCCTTTCTTTTTAACTTTTCTAGGTACTGGGAAAGATCTAAAGTGAGCTCGAATGAGTTGTACATTGAGAGGTAGAAGAGAAGAGTCCATGATGCATAAATCAGGTAATATTCTTCGATATTCAAGTCAATCTCCTCGAAAAATGCGTAAGCCGCTAAACAAAATAGAAGCGGTCCTGAAATAACAAGAGTCGCTAACCTAATATACGTCAAAACCGGATTAGTCCTACTACAACAAAAAGGCAAAACGACCTGCATAAAAACAGTAACAACTAAAAACCCAGTATTAACAATCATCAGTACTTGCCACATAATAACTTCAACTCCTCTTCTCAAAGTATAATGACTCATAATCGACACAAGTCCTGCAGTCCACAACAAACTCATAATTCTAAACTCCACACTTAGGTACTTCGGAGTAAACATTATTTCCCCTTATCAGTCATAAAAATAATGGTAATATAAATGCTTTCTAAACTATTCAAGTTTCCTCTCGCTCGAGCATTTTCAGGAGGTCACGACCCGTACTGGCTCCACCTGGAGCACCAACATGACAATTACCCTCAATACGCCCATTTGCACTGGCACACGGTAGACCCTTTGGAGGTGGGGAAGTACTCGAAGCTCAGGTCGAAAGAGCACTTTGGGGATCATGTGAGTGAAGACCCAGCTCCTGTTGAATGGATTTCAGAAGTAGGAGATTATCGGTATTTAGATGCTGATTCACGAAATGCTGTTTATTATCATTATTTGAGATTCGAAAATGACTTTATTCCTTTTCTTAGGAACTTTGATGACCCCACCAGAGATGGTCATCATACTTTTATGGAAGGAGTCAATGATACTATTCTTAGCATTCTTAAACCGAAGCAGGTCGAAGAAGCTAAGGAATTCGCTTTGAAAGTCATTGCTGAGTATAAAAATGAAGGGATTCCTGTTACTAGAGAAGCTGTTGATACTAAAGTTAGGGCGTTTTTGTTGAATAAGCTGTCGAAACATCAGGCTCATGACTTGAGTGATGGACTTTTCTTTTATTTGAGCTACTTTGGATATGGACTTCCTCTGAATGAGGATTAGTTAGTAATAGTTTGGATTAGAATGATTTTTAGAAGATTGAGAGAAATTGCGATTGGATTGGAATTGTTTCAGTTAGGAATAATGATTTCACAAAAGAAAAAGGTGAAGTAAGGTGTAAGTTTTATAAATGGCTAAAGATATATGCGGGATTGAATAACCCAATATCCAAAGAAGTATGTAAAAGCAACAGGGAATATGAGAATAGTATCTTTTCATGTAGCTTTATATAGTTAAGTCAAATTAACCTGAACATCAAATTCAAGCCAATTCATGATTCAATGTTCGAAATCATGATAAAAAAAAACATTCCCTCAAAAGTTTTTGTTAGTCTTTCAAGCCTTTTGATAATCTCTAAATCCTCAAAAACAAAAAAATCATTCAAAAACCTTTGAAAATCTCCAAAAAAATTACCGCAAAAAATGTTAATGTTTCTGTAAATTTAAATTTAATGGTTATTATTTAACCCAAATTACAAAGTTTTAACTAGTTTAATCGTTTGAATTGAAGATTATAAATGGCCTATAATTTTAAATGGTGAAGAGCTGTGAGAAAAATAATATTATAACGAAGAACTCTGGAAGATGGACTGAAGATGAGCATAAAAAATACGTTCATGGAAGAAGTTTGAACTTGAGTTGGGATGAGATTTCAAAGTTCATCGGGTCAAGAACGGCTGATCAGTGTCGCTCTCATCATCAGAAAATCAGAGACAAAAAGGTTTATGTTAGAATACATGGAGTCTATATGTAATTTTTATTCAGGAAAGATGAGGCTACTCAATATGAACCCCCGACTGCCTTTTTCGCATCGAAGAGTGTCATTTTGTTGGATTCTCAATGTACTAGTCCTTTGACTGTGGATACTGAGACTTTACTTTTAGATGATCTTCGCATTAAAAGTGATGATATTAGTGAAGACTTTGAATTCGCGAGTAGTGATATTTGTGAAGATTTCATGAATGTTTAAGTTTTTTATTATTTATTAGTTTTTAATATTTTTATAGTTAAAGTGATACTCATAGATACAGAAATCTCCAAAATTCCTCCTTCCTAAATCCCAATACATATTTACACTAAAATGGAAGACCAGATCTTGGAGCAAGAACAAGAACACTTCAAGTCAATCTGCGCAGCATTCTTCAACTACCAAGTAGATTCAATGCGAGACATAAGCCGAATGGAGCGAAATTTCAAGTCCTTAAGTACTTATCACATGTCCTTGCTGCCTAATCCCTACACAGACCGAATAATCAATTTAATCTCAAGTTGCAACTCTAACTATTTCTTCATAATCCACCTGGTCCACCCTCACAACGACCTGTTCAACCACCAGACACTTCCAGACGGTAAACTCCAAATGGAACCTTTAGAAGTTCCTTACAAAAACATCTCTAAAGTCCGCAGCACTCTTCGTCAACTAGTGCGAGACTGGGCACAAGAAGGTTTAAAAGAGCGAGAAATGTGTTACTTTCCAATTTTACAAGAACTTCAACGAGTTTTCAAAGAAAATTACCAAAATTTCTCAGTTTTAACACCTGGAGCAGGACTGGGTCGATTGACATTTGAAATTGCGAGAATTGGGTTTAAGTCTCAAGGAAATGAGTTTTCTTATTTTATGCTTATCACCAGTGATTATATCTTAAACAAGACGAATAAAGCGGAAGAGTTTGAAATTTTTCCTTTTATTCATGATTTTTCCAATGTGATGAGCACGAAGGATATTTTTAAGTCGGTCAAAGTCCCTGATGTTTGCCCTGCTGAAGTCTTAAGTCATGATGCTGACTTTTCCATGGTCGCTGGGGAGTTTGTTGAAGTTTATTCTAAACAACTTCAGGCTTGGGACTCGATTGTCACTTGCTTCTTTATGGATACTGCTAATAATATCATACTTTATGTTGAAACTATTTTTAATGCACTTCGTCCTGGAGGATGCTGGATTAACTTTGGACCTTTGCTTTATCATTATGCGGATATGGAAAATGAACTTTCTATTGAACTTAGCTGGGAAGAGTTCAGGGCGGTTATTGTGGGAATTGGATTTAGGATTGAGAAAGAATGTCAGAAGGAATCGTGGTATGCTTCTGATGTGAATCCTATGTTAAAAGTTACTTATAATTGCATTTTCTTTACTGCTTTTAAACCGGATAGAATTTAGTTTAATTTATTGGGGATTTGATTTCGATTGTTTATTTTAATTATTTTGAATTTAGTAAGGAGAGAGAATGGAAAAATTCAGGAGGTTTTGAAGGATTATTAGAGTGAATTTGAATTAGAGAACTGACTGAACTGATTATCGTTTTGGCTTTAGTTTGATTTGGTTTTAAGTCACTTTTAGTTTAAAAATAACTAATCAACCAAAAACTCTAAATATTCTAAAGCCCACCATCCAGAATTTAATCTAATCCTACTCCTCTACTTCCTGATCAACTCAACATGAATTCCAGGAATCATCCTAATCTTACACTCACCATTAACCTCATCTAAAACAGCAACAGAGCTAGTCCTAACATCACACTTCCCAAAGTACTTTTTAACCCTAGCAACAATCCTAACAACACAACCAACAGCCATTCCACTTCCATGAACAAAAACATTCGCAACATTTAAATCTAAAAGTTTTTCAATTCTTTTCTCATAAACCTTGACAGGTTTTTTCCTAGTAACAAAAATTTCATTCTTCTTTGCAACAGGTCTAACAATTTTATTAGTGTTGAATTGATTTTCCATGATTATTATATTAAACCTCACCAACCTTCGCCTTTTTGATGGTTTCATTGTTCATCTTCCTTGCTTTCACAACAAGATTCTCAATGACAAGTGGGCGAATTCTATCAGAGTCTTTACAAGAAACCACCAAATAAAAGCATCCATTTTTGAAATGTGAAGAGACTTCTTTTAAGATAATCTTCCTGAAAAGTACAGCGCCAGTGGACTCAACTTCAAGAGTCCCACGCATGATAGGGTCTCCAGAAGTGCAAACTTTCATTAATTTTGGAGGATTTTCTGTGTTGTAAAGCTCTGCCTTGAAGTTTAAAGTTTTTTCACAGGTCACTTGAACACCTTGAGAGTCAACAACTTGCATCATGACTGAAAAGGCTCTTTCTTTATAAGCAGGACAAGGCACGTCACTGATGAGGTGAAGGGAAAAGTCAAAAGCGTGATTTTTGCCGTATAAAATTTCGACCATCTTCTCTGTTGTTAGAGTTTCGCAGGGACTTACTAGTTGGTCCTTTGCTTCGACTTCTTTTTCTAAGGCAGTTATTCGCTCAAGGCCTCGACGTGTTTGATCTGCAAGTTGTTTGATCATCTCGTTTTGCTCTTGAATGATTTTAAATAGTGTCAACAGGACTGATGGGTCTGATTGGGATATAAAGGGCACTGGGATTGGCTTGAATATGCAGGAATCTCCTGAATTACAATTGCAAGACCCGTCCCATACCTGACATGTTACGTTCAAATTGCACATTTATTGGTGGATATTATTGGAATTAGGACTTTGAGAAAATAGGAATTTGAAAAGATTAGAATTTTGGCCTTGGATGGGTTGAGGGTTTTGATTTTAAATTTTTTGGAGATGGTTGGTTTGGGTTTAGAAAGTTTTTAGGAGTTTTTGGATTTGAAATTTTGAGAGTGAATGAATAATTTTTACGATTTTTTTGATGAAATTTTATAATGATATAATGAAATTTAGGTTTTCTTGGGTTTATTTAAATATGATTTTTATATAAGTGATTATTTTATGTTATCATTATGGGAGATTTTTTGAATATTATTTGTATCAAATGATTTTATTTAAATTTTCTAAACCCAGTGATTCCTCCTTAATTTAATTACAATATATTTCAGTTATTAGATTTATTTATTATGGTTTATTTATCTTCGTTCTTGTTCACACTGATTAACTTTCAGCATTCTACTTCTCCCTAAACAGATCAAATCTTACTTAAAGTAACAATTTTCCCTAAAAAAATCATTTTGAATTAGAACCTACCCAAAATAACTAAACCCCCTCATTTCAAATATCTTTATTCCAAAAGCCCTAAAATCCCTAACAATTCTAAAGTCAATATCCATAAAGATCCTCTAAATCTATTCTCTTATTAAATACTTTCTTTTTTCCCTCTTCTCTTAGCCTTAAAGACAATCCCCCGAAGATAGAGACTCTTGATTTTCCATCCCATTTTCATCAAAAATTCCGAGCTTCTCGCCCGAACCTTCAAATCCACCCTTTTTCCAACAAAATGACTCGAAACCTCTGTGACCTGAATTCGAAAGTAAGCAGCATGCGAATTCTCAGCAACGAAAAAGTTCATAGTTTGAAGCGAGTTTCCTTTTAAAATTTCCTGTCCTCTCATATTCTTCGTGATCAAGACTCCATCCTGACTGAAAATCAAGACTTCCAAGTCAACCTGTTGATTCACAGGCAGGTCAGCATTGCCAGTCCTTTCAAGAAAGACTTTAAAAGTGAAGTACTTGCATTTGCATAAAGGACTTTCAAGACTTGTCTTTAGTTTTAACTTGAATTCTGAAGATTTCTTGAAAGGACTAAAAAAATCGAAATTTAAGGATTTTTCGGGTTTTTTTGATGAGTTTTTAGAAGTCGTTTCAAGTTGTGATTTTGATGCAGGATTTAAGAGATGCTTGAAGTTTTTAGCGAATTTTGAAAATTCTTCTTTTGCGTTCAGGTTCTGAACTTTTGGAAGAACTTCAGGTGGGTTGAAGGAAGGTAGGCATGGTAAGGTTAAAGGTTGAGGGAAAGATGGAGAGATACAAAAGTTCAAGAAGTTCATAATTATATCATTAATTCTAAAATCTTTTGACAAAAATTGAAAAAAACATCCATATCTTAAAAATAACTGATGTTAACTGCTAGAATACCAAAATTATTAGAAATAGGAAAACAATAAAAACCTGAACAAAATGAAAAATTTTCTTAAACATCGAAAAACTTTAAGAAAAATTTAGTTGTATGTACAGAATCAGATACTTAAATTAAAAGCTTTTCGACCTCCTCCTCACAATATGCTCTCGAGCATCCTCTTGAAAATCATCTAATCTTTCCTTTCCAACAAACACCTGATTTTCCTGAGGAACATTAAAAACAACTCTCGCTCCTAAGTCCAGAATTCCTTCATCTTCCCCTTCAAAGTCCTCTTGAACAGCATGAAGTTTTTTAATTAATCGAGAATTTGTCTTAGGCGAAGACAAGTTGGGATAGTCCGACCTGCTTAAGACTGGAGTTGAATTTTCTTTACTTGACATTGAACCTGAATTTGAACAAGGACTGCATCCCAGGGTAATGATTTGAACGTTTTCGTCATCGATGGCTTGTCGAACATCGCCTTCAATTTTTAGTTCTTCGAGTTTTCGTTTCAGAAGATCTGCAAGGTCTGGTCGGGATATGTCTCCGATAACGGGACTGTCAGTACTTTTTTTACTTAGACCTCGCTTGGGTTGAAGGATTATTATCGGCTTTTCTAGGATTTCAGACTCGCCACGGCTTGGAGTGTCGGATCTTCGAACTAGGGCTCTTGATATGAACTTTAAGGTACTTGGGCTGGTTAAGTTATAATACAGCTCGTTTGGTGTCTGGCCTTCAAGAGACGTCGAAGGCTCGACATTCTCAACGCGGTCAATATGTTCAGGAGGAATATAAAACAAAGTGCAATTATCAAGCGAGACCTGCAAGTTATGAGGAGGAGTTCCAGGAGTCAAAGGGTCTCCTTGACTTTCAGCAAGTATTTTCAACCTTTGTATCAACAAGTCAATCGATTCAATCGTCAAAGGTCCTCCATTAGCAGGACTAGGATGAACAGAAGGAGACCTGGGGACATTAGGAAAGTTTTCAGCTTCTTTAAGATAAACTTCGCTGCCTCCATCAAGTGACTGTTCAACTTTTATTCCCTTTGGCAGCTCAGAATTCTTTAAACGTATCAAAGCTGAGAATAATCTTAAGAAGTTCAACGGGCGATGGTCTTCTTCAGGGGTGTAGGCTCCTGAGGTGGTAGGTGCTCCGGGACTTGATAGTTCCTGCTTTGACCGGCTCATTATTTTGAATTAATTTCGTGGATAGAGGTTTAAAAGTTAGTTATTTGTATTGAGAGGGTTCTTTAGATGAGATATTTTTAAAAGAATTTTTTGGGGCTTTGCTGAAAAAATTTTAGGGTTGGTTTAATTTGAAGGAGGAATTTTTTGGAAGAATGAATTGTTGTTGAAAAAATTTTGGAAAATGTTTTGATGGAATTTCGTGATATTCTGTTTAATGATAATAAAGATATTAGATCTCAATAAAATTCCTTCGCTTGGAATCACGGGATTTAGAGGGTAGAAGCAAGCTATTATTCGAGATTCTAACTACGGTTAACTACGTGAGTGGGTCTGGTATCATTCTAATCTTGTTCTGTCGATTTCAGGAGTAGATTCGAAATTGATGTCTGGGTCTGACTTTTCTTTAATCACCAGCCATTTTCTAAGCCATCTAGAATTGACCATAGTCCAGAATCTGATCACGGGGTTCGAGTTCTCTTCAGTACCTTCTGGTCCTACCACACTGCCACTTTCTTGGACATTCATAAGTTTTACCCAAAGAGGGAGAACTGTACCACAAACTATTGTTCCAACCATTACAAAAGCTAGGATCAAAGCTTGAAGAACTTCTGAATTATCTCCAACGAAAGTTAAAGCCAGTGCAAAAGAAATCCCTCCTCTAACAATCCCTCCAATACAAATCATCGATAGATTTTTAAATCCCAAGCAATGCCTCTTACACGTGACAACCTGAACCACATAACTCAAAACAAACGTTCCTATTAACCTTGCAACAAGTGTCGACAAGAACATCAAAGCTAAGAAGGTAAAAGGAATAGAAAACAAGTGATAACTGTAAGAAGTAAGACCCAGGTAAGCAAAAACCAATGACTCTGCAGCTTCACTAACAAAATGGTAAAAATTATGGGTCAATATCTGTGAGTCCTCACTAAGGTTATCGAAAGAGTAGTTTCCTATGACAATTGCCGATGCAAGGATACTGATAACTCCAGATATTTCAAACAACTCAGAAAAAATATAACCAAACCAAGCAACATAAAGCAAAACTGAGGTTTGACGACTTGGCCAGTTTTGAAGTCCTCGAAAGTGTTTTACTAGTAAAGTTCCGATCACTCCGAACAAGACTCCGACTAATATCGAGCTCAGGCAGATATAAAAAAACTCTCCAATAATTTCAAAAGTTGTTTCTAATGAAAACTCAGAAATTTTAACTTTTTGAAGAGTAGCCAAAAGTATAATAGCGACTGCATCATTACTAGTCGACTCACCAAAGAGTATTGAGTGAAGTCTCGGAGTTGATTGTTCTTTAACAAGAGCTAAAGTACAAACAACGTCTGTTGCTGAGAGGGTTGCTCCAATCATGAGTCCTTCTTGCAAAGTGATTTTAGCCTGCTTTCCTTGAAGATCATAGAAATACCCCCACTGGCTCCAGTAAAAACTAAAGATTCCGATGACTAAGAACGAAATGATCGTGCCTCCCACACCAAGCATGATGATCGTTCCAATGTTCCTGAAAAATCTTTTTCTTTTCAAGTTGTATCCTGCCCCGAAAACAATCAGTGGAAGCATGAAGTGGAAAAAGATTGACTCGTCAAATTTTGATACTTTTCCTAGAGTTTGATGAATTAAGTATCCGATGACCATGCCGAGGATAAGTACAATCCCTGACTCATGAACGAGGGTGATCTATATAAGGATTACTTTCCATTTTGGAAGGTAGACGGTAAGAAGCATAAACAATCCAACTAGTATCAAACAGATGAGGATTTCAAGATAGTCATCTTTTGGCCCTGGTAGATCTTGCATTTATATTGACCATATCAATTGACTTTACTCAGTCTTTCTTTACTTTTAATGAATCTTCTGACTTTTTATACTTTTCATTAAAACTCTCTCACCCAGAATTTCTCTAAATGAAAAAATACTTTATTCAAAAAATCCTCTAATGAAATTCTCAAGATCATAGAAATATTAAAAATCATTAATTAAAATCCTCAAATATTCAAATTTTCCATCTTCCAACAGTAAGCTTACCTTCTTCATTCAATATGCTAAATCATAAACTCAAATGAACAAAATATTCTGGATATGTTTTCAATGTTTCAAAGCGAAAGAAGAGCCACCTGAAGAAATCAAAGCGAAACCAGAAGTAAAAGAAGAAGAATCAACTTCAGTGAAAATCCCTGAAACTGGAAGCATGCCTAAAACGACCGCGGACGCACTGTTAATGCCAGAGCGAAAGGAGTACATCAGATTAAAGTACATCCGGGTGCGTTCGAAGACTTCTAACTGTGGAGGACTCAATGCCTCTCTTTCGGACATGGACGCTTCATTAAACAATAGCATAATCTTGGAAAACAGTCAAAAATAACAAATAAGCTGTTAGACTAACATAAATGGACTATATCGAGTTGATTCTTAACTCTACAACAATCATCTCTGGCAATGAAATCACAGGAAAAGTGTTTCTACATCTTCTCGACCCTATAAGTTCATCGAAACTTATTCTTCTATTCCGAGGAAAAGAAAAAACTTTCTTTAAAAAACAATCCAGGTCAGGAAAGTACCACAAAGAGTACCTCGGCAACTGGACGACAAAAAAATTCGGAGCAGATCTTGCCGAATTCAACAATCTTCCGCCAGGCGAGCATCATTTTCCCTTTTCCTTCGAAACACCTCTCGACCTTGCCGGAAGCTTCGAACTAAACACGACGAAGGCGAGGGCTTCAATCGAGTACTACCTGAAAGTAGTTCTTGCAGACACTTCCAAGTCAAAACTCTTGAAAAAAAAAGCAAAGATTTGGGTAATTCAAGGACTTATGATGATGTCTCCACTTGTGACTGAATTTCAGACACCGGTAATGACTTGCAGTTGTATTCAAAGAGGGTTTTGTGATATTACTATTAATTTGAACAAAGGGTGTTTTAATACTAATGAAGAACTGGAAATTCTAGTATCTGTTAATAATTCTCAAGCGAGAGTTGATATTAATAGTGTTGAATGCATTTTGTGGTTTGTTTGCAGACTTAAGTCAAATGAAGGGCAAGTTCATTTCTTTAGGAAATGCGTTTTTGCTAATCAGAGCAATGAGGAGATTAAACATAAGACGGTCAATGGACGATATGATGAGTTTAGGTGTATCATGAAGTTTCCTTTGAAGCATAAAGATTTTGATATGGCGGTTTGTCAAACTACTTTAGGAAAAATCTTGCAGTGCACTTATTCTTTACAGGTTAGTCTGGAGTATGGCACTTTTATACAAGAGGAACCTGATATTCAAATGCCTATTTATGTTAATTTAATTCCTGATTATGATGTGGTTGATGTTGAGGATCATCATATCAGAATTTCTAGGGAAAGTTATAAACATTTGTAGGGATTTGATGGAGATGGAAATTTTGGTTTAGGAGGAATGTTAATTAATTGGTTAGGGTATGAAGAGTTGAAGGTTATGGTAAATTAAGGTTGAATTGCATTTTTTTAACAATGAAGCAATTTTTAATAATTATTAGTGTGTTGAAATAGTAGGAATTAATCCTGCCTTAGTAGATGATGAATCAATATTATGTTTAAATTGTAAATTAATATCAACTGACTAATCTAAACAAAAATTCTATTACCCTATAACCTCTAAATATTTTCTAACTCATCTCTGATATCGATAAGGATTTCCTTCCACTTATCAGCATATGAAGTATTATTAATTCCTGATTGACTATTTTTCATTTGTTTTTTTATCGAATCGATTTCGATATTAATCACTTCTCTCAGATTAAAGTAAGGAGAAACTCTCTTAATCATTATAGCTGATTCTCTTAAATAATTAATTGAATCGGTCATTTTTTCATTAATCTCATTTTGAATCTCTTGAGTTTTTAATAAAATCATTTTGTAAGTATTAGTATCTTCTTCATTTACTTTCTCTCTGAGTAACTCGGTGATTATATATATTACTTTTCTCTTCTTTTTTTTTGGAATTTCGTATGAATGAAAATGAGTGTCAACTATACAGCCACATTTAATACAATCACCATCATCTGTAATACTCTGGCAGTTTAAGAAGTGTTTATTTCCTATTTCTTGATTGAATTCGATATTGCAATCCTTATGGCATACCTTTTGACAGATGGTGCATATTGTGCTGTAGTATGTTTTTTTTATATAATTTATTTGTTTGATCATTTTTTCATCAGAGCATTGTTCAAACTTAAGAGACTTAATTACAACTTTTTCAATCAATATCAGATTTCGAATATTAGCTTTAAGTTTAGCAAAAGCCTTTTTATTTTTATTATGAACTTTATACAAAAGACGATATTGATCCACATTTTTATTAGCCAATATCGATATTTTTGTAAAGATTTCTTTTAATTCACCCTTAACCCTATTCCAACTCTTCTCAACTTTATTTTCCATTTCAGAAATCTCATCTTGTGAAAAATCAAAAACATCCAAATCAAAATAATACTCTCCATCAGGCTTTACAGGTAACCATTCAGTTTTAAATTTCTTTTTCCGTTTCGGTGAAAAAGTATAAACAACAAGTACCGAGTTAAGATAATCACTCGGTATCACAGCTGAAAGTCGATTTAAAGAATTAGTGATAGCCGGATCTTTTCTGCAAGTCGTTGAGTTGATGACATAAATAATCCCAGCCAGTTCATTTTGTTTCTGAGCGAATTCTAAGATTTTTTCAATGATTTTGTTGTCAGTGTCGAAGCCATCCTTATCAGAAACTCCAGGAGTGTCGATTATTTCAATGTTATCTTTGCATTTATATATTTTACAGTCTCGAGTAACACCCTCACCATTTAGAATCGCTTCAAGAGTTTCGTTATCATGAGCCTCGAATGAGTTAAAGTTTTTAGTGTTTTTCTCAGTGTCTTCTATATAATAGAAATCGTTTGGAGTCTTGGAAAAGGAATAGTTTATCATTGCATTGATAAATGTAGACTTTCCGTGACCTGATTGACCTATTATTATCACTTTTTTTTGAAGGATTTTATCGAAATCGGCTAGTTTTGCACTTTTGGAATGTAATAACCTTAATTGGCTACCTCTTATGTCATTAATGTCGAGACTAAATCTGAACTTTGCTTGGTCAATTGATGATGGGTTGCTTATTCTTTCATGGAAATTGTCATCTTGAGCTCTAGATTTGACTGGTGTTGATAAATCACTTAACTTACAAGGTTTAGAGTTTTCTGTTCTTATACACCTACTTCCCATTGCTATATTTTATTACTAATTCTATATAAAAAAGGATTCTGAAGAATAGTGAAATGGCTCCTATATTTTTTATGATTAGGTCTTATTGAATAATTAGATTTTATTATTTGTCTCTATTCTGTGATCAGTTGATTTGATATTACAACCTTTCTCAATAAAGTTTTATATCTTAAACTTTAAATTATATTCATTTTAAAATTAAGATGTATCTAATTCTCAGATTATTTGAGAAAATATATTAAATCATTTCATACTGTAAACTATTCGTGATTTTATATTTTATCTGCAAAATCTTTGTTTTGATTGAATACCGGATTATTATTTAATAATCAATTTTTGGCAGAAAAGCTATAATATGTTAAAGTGATTCAAGAAATATTATCGATAAAATTCAACAGTATAAACTAAAAACAAATCTTTGTTTCTCATATAAAAATAACCTATAATAAACCACTTCTTATTTATCTCTGATTTCATCTTATACATCTTTCCAAAAATTAAGCTTAGATATATCGTCTGAAGTTAACTGAGTATTTGAAAGTATATTTTAATTGAATCTGTTTCAGTTATTATCATTTCCATCATGTCAAAATTAGTGCAAAAGGCTTTATCAACCTGGCAGATTCTACTTATTTACTCTTTACTCTTTCGGATTTAGTTTTATTTTACCGAAATAAATTTCAGTAATGATTCTTCTAAAAAATTAGAAATGCTCATATATTCATTCACTATTTTATTCTTAATATATAGAACAGTATCTATACTAAAGCACTCTATTTTAGCTCTTGTCGGAGGATTTTACACGATTTTGCAATAGTTTCACAAATTCAGTCTATCTCATTAGATTTATTCCTAAAAACCTACTGAATTTATTATTTGATAAATTCAAGTATAGTCTTATCTTAATATTTAAAGGCCAGATCATATACAGAACATTGAATTATAATGAGTTTGAGTATAGAATTAATATTTCAAGGGAAATGAGCTGGTTTGAATTATTCAGGAGTTAATATTACTTGATAAGAAGATAATTAAATCGGATCATTTAGAATATGCAGTGGATTAGTTGACTGAATAATTCATCATAAAATATAAACTTCTTTCAAGTATAATTATCTTTGAAGATGCGAAACTACTGTTAGTTAAAAGCAATCAGTTTATGATAATTACTTATGAATAATCTAACATTTTCAATTAAATAACTTATTGGCCTCAAAACAAAAGCATCTAACAATTCTCATAATTTTTCCTTCGGTTATATCCTCTTAATTAACTCAATTAAATATGATTAATATTTTTTCATATTTTTCTCCAATATTTATTTATTTATTCTAAGTGATTTCTGATTGTATAGTGTAATTTCTATAAAATTTTATCATAAATTCATGATTGGTTTTCAATCGAAACATCATTTAAATATGAATTAATCTTAAATAGGTTTTCAACAAAACATTCAATAATCGATTAAGATAAAAATGTTTTTTATATTTCACTTTGTGTTTGTGAACTTTTTATTGACTTGAAAAAAAAAAAGAAATCAAATTTTTTTTTTCAATGGTCTGTTCAACTCATCTAGTATTGATACTCTTTCTAATCATTGGTATTTATTTTCATCCACCTAATTTATTTAATTCAATTATTAATTGAATATTTTTCACATCAAGAGTTTGATTTCGCTCATTAGTTGATTGCTGAAAAATGAAAGTCGTTAAAATAGTTTGATAAAGTTTATTTATGTTTTATCTTAGAAGATGTGAATGATTATTTACTTTGCACAACAGTAACTGAGAATTTTTAGCTGCTTTTCCTAAAATTTACCGAAATATATGTTTCTAATTATCATAATTCTAAGCCTGGCTTCGTTTACTATAAACAATTGATTTAATACTGCATAAATGATTTACTAAAATTTATTGAAACAAGTTTTTATATAATTATTAATTGATAATAATCGAACTTATTGCCAATATAATTTAATCTTCCCTTCGAAAAATAATTTAATCAATTTTAAAATTAGTGTAGATATCTTTTTGTGGACTTTATAAAATCTCATTTTTAATCTTAGTTTTTCGAAGACATAATCATGGTTAATTTTTAAGTTATCAATCTGTCTGTAAGTTTTTATTATTAATCTTTGTATGAGAATCAATATTTTTCTTATCTATTTTTTATTTAATTCCAATTCCATTATTTGAGTATCATGAAGAGTTCTTGAGATTAATTCTTTTTGTTTTAGATAATTAAATAGAATAGTAATTGATATGCAGTAGCTGTATATCTTAGAATAATTATCTTATCTATTTAGAAATCAATAAACTCTTCTTTAAATTATCTTAAGTATTTACTGAGAGAGTATTTGTTGAGAGGAAGTGCTACAGAATTTGAGATAAAATCCTTTATTCAAAGACTATGTATGATTATCTAATGTGAATATAAATCCTTCTTATAAGTTCTAAACTAATATCGATGAAAGATTGTGATTTCAGGAAATAAAAATATCAAATAATAGCCTAAATTAATCCCTAATTGACCCAATTATCTATTACATGTGAATATTCTACATAACTAAGAAGTATCTGCTCTCAATATTATGAGTTCATTTCAGCTTGGCCTAAAATTTTGAGTATTGTAAACATCAGTAAATAAAATTATCATTTCAAGACTACCTCACTTTATCTTGAATAAAACCTCAAAGAAATTTCAGGTATAATAGAATAAAAAGAAGTTTAAAAAAGGTTTATTTGAATTTTGTCATATTTCTTTGATAAGAAAATATACCCAAAGTACAGTTTATGTCAAAATATTTTCCGCAAGTAAATTTCTAGAAGTTTTGAAAATTAGGAAAAAATCATTTTTGATACCATGTAGCCTTATATTACTTTTCTTATATCTTTACTTGCCTCAAGTAATAAAGATAATCTTGATAAATCTTTGAACTTCTCCTTAGTCTCAGGGAAATCGGTATTTTTGTAAAGTTTGATAAAATTTAAACGATAACCTAAGGAGATACTAAAAAAAATTTATTATTTCCCTTCTACCCAATCCTAACTATTTTCTCGATAAATGTTTCAATCAATGAAGTCTAAATTTTTTCTTACAATACAAAATTTCATATAATGTTTTTTTTCATATTTTCTGTATTGTCTTGCAGATTCACCAAAATCAACTCTTCTTGTTCACAGTCCGAAAACACCATCAGGATTAAAGTCAAGCTTGAACTATACCTCCTCTCTCTTCCTCACAAGCAGTTCAGACATATTCGATTTCTCCTCTATAGATTTTCCATCTTTCATCCTCGATATCTCACTAGACTCAAGTCTTTTCCCAATTCTTGATTCAATCTCAAATTATTTCAAAATTCCTTATCTTACACTGACAAAAACTCCAGACTTTCAGTACTCATCTAATCGGTTCTTCATTTTCCCGTCAACAAGCCTCGAAACTGCCACTTTGATTGATATGATAAAATTTGTTGAATGGAAAAAATTTTCTGTTCTTTTATCGAATCTTGAGGAAAATTTGAATATTTTAAAAATTTTAATTGATTCTTTTACTGACTCTCAAATGAGAAAATTTATTTATGATAGAAATATTACTGAAGAACTTTTAGACGTGATGATTAAAAGACTTATAAAACCGGAAGGAGTTAAAAATTTAGTTGTTTTGGATCAGGGAAGTTCTTTAGAACTTTGTGTACGGCTTTTGAAGTTGAGGAAATTGGATCAGTATGGGAATTACTTTTTGTTTGGGTTTGGAAATTATTATACTGGAATTGAAGGATCTGTTGAATTATCTTATGAGGTTGGAAAAGATTCGGAATCTCTTGAACAGTTTTACATTACAATCATAAATCATGTTTTAAATAAATTGAACAGTTTTACCTTGAATGATTTCAATCAAGTCTGCATCCAAAGTCTTTGCCTAAATGATTTCATTATCCTTAATGTGAAAAATGGTAAAAAACAAGAAGTAGGAACAATAAAAAAATTTATTCATGTCACAGACACAATTATATTTCCAGGAAATAATACAAATAAAATAACTGAAAATTTCAAAAAGAAGTTAAATATTATGATAGCTAATGGGACATCTGAATCAAATAACATATCAATTGCAAAAACATCTCAAATCTACAAAGGAGCTCATTATGCAGCTGAACTAGAAAATTCAGATCCAGATCTTGGAGATTTTGAGTATTTGTTTATTCCTACAGATTGTGGGAATATTTATTTTGATTTGCCATGGTGCACATCATGCTTATCAAAATATTCAAAAGATTATGGGCTTGCTTATATCACTAGATTCTGGCTCCAATCATCAATGGCAAATTATCTTAGCCTAAAGAGTTTGAATATTTCCATTCCCCAAATATCAGGATTCGCCTATTCAAATGAAATGAACAACAAAACAGCATATCCATTATACTTAAAAATGACAGGTGGACTTGGCCAGTCATATATTAACTCACTAATATTGTACAAAGTTTTAAATTGGAGCAGTGTGATAGTCATTTCAGGTAACAGTACTTTCGATAGACTTGCAGTAGATACACTTGTAGAGTTTTACAAAAAGTTAGGTATGAACATAATAAATCCACCTGAGTATCGTTATTTTCCTGAAAATTACACAAGAGATGATTTCAGTAAGTATAAATATATATTTGAATACATAAGAGATACAAAATGCCGAGTGATAATTCTATTTATCAGCTCACCTGAACACATATTAGAAGGATTTTATGATGTCGGGTTAAGGAAAGGAGATCTTGTTGTAAGCTTTTCTATTAGAAGTTATTATGGATCTAATGATGAAAAGGATCAAAACTTTAGGAAAAAACAATTGGAAATATTAGAGGGTGCTCTTGTTACGATATCTGATGAGTTCATTTCAGACTATGGAAAAAAAATAGGGAAAGAACTCAAAAAAAGATACTCTCGGATTACAAATATGTGTATTAATTTTGATTCTTTTTTAACAATAAGCAATTCTATCAAATATCTGATTAAAAAAGGAGAAGACTTTGAAGATCCTCATCAATTGATTGAAGCGATGAGAAACCAGAGGTTCACTGGATGCTCTGGAGATATTTTCTTTGAATATAATACGAACTCTAGAGCTAATCAACGTGCTTGCTACGGACAAGTTTTGATAAACTCGACAACAAATGAACTCGATTTTCATGCATTTCTTTCTGTTAGCAAGTTTTCTGTTTTAGCAGTACAGCAGGTCAATAAACCAACCTGGCCATCAGGTGAAATGACTACTCCAACAAACTTCAGAATAACACCCTACTGTGTTTACTCAAAACATAAGCAAAGTTCTAAATACGGTTTAATTCAACTCCATATCGTTTCTATTTTATTATTCATAATTACTGCTATTTCTGCTTTTTGTTCCCAGAAGTTTTTTAATGACCCTTTTCCAGAATTAGTAGATCAAACTCATCCTAGTTACCAAGACATGATTTATCAATTCTTCTTTATTTTTGAGTTTCTTCAGATCTTAGCTCTGGATCACTAAAATGGGGTAATCAATAAGTTATCCAGAGGTTATGTTTATTTTGCAGGCCTTGATCTGGGTAGTTTTTACATTATCGAAAATAAATCATTTTGGGATTTCGAAATTTGGCTGGTAACTTTAGCATTACTGTATTCATGCTTAGTTACTTTATCGATAATAATTATGAAAGAAACAAAAATTAGGTTAAGGCACCTTGAACTTTTAATTGAAAATACATTACCTTTCATAGGGCATTTTAGCTACATGCCAATTATATTGATGCTTATGAACATCTATAAGTGTGAAGAAGGTCTATCAGATAGTTTAACTGATTCATTTGTATCAAGAGACTGTTCTCAATTTTGCTATAAAGAGAAACATTTAACTTATGTTATAGTCTCAAGTATCTCCTTGATTTTATTCTTAATAATTTCTAGTTTTTTTAGACCTTTTTGGCAAAAGATCCAAGTAGGCCTCAGACTGAGGACAAGTTCATCATATTTATCAATTTTAAGCATTTTTCAGTTATTACTAGTTTTGTTCAAAGTCAACTTCGAACCTTACAGTAAAGCTCTGAGTGGTTTCTTAATAGTTTTAGTACTTTTGTGCTTGAGTTTTATTACTCTTAAAACAAAACCTTTTAATTATGGAAAAATAATCTGGTATCAAATAAGTATTCTTTTGATGAGCTCTTGGATGATTTTAATCAGTACTATCTTTTATATGATTTCTGCAATGGATTATGCTGTTTTCGCTTTAGTTGGAGGATTATGTATTATTTCTGTCGTAGGTTTGGTAAAGTCCAGTCAATCTTATGAAATTTTTTTTCCTGATAAACCAAACATGATACCTGATTTGATAAAATTCCAGTTCAATCTAGATATTAATAGTAAGAGGCCTGAATACATTTACAGAGAAGCATTTGAGAGTGAATTAGAACTTCGAGGTAATAATCCAAGCCAAATAGATTAGGAAGTTTAATTTAAATGGAAGTTCAATCCATTTTTATTTTTATATAAATTAATAGGGTTCACCGCCAACTGAGGAAAACAAATTTAATTATCAATTCATAGTTGCATCAGTTCCAGTGAATGAGTATCAGGGGTTTAATCATATATAGTTGATCCTAAAATAAACATGCAGTAATCAACTAAGTATAGATGATAAACTAAACTTATCTATCAAATAATTAAATAAATTTATGAATCTTTATAACTTCCTTAGCCTAAAGAATTATCGATAGTACAATTTCATAATTTTATAATATTTATATATGAATAGTTTATTCAATAAAACTTTTAACTGTATTCATTTTATATTATTCTATCATATAAGATTACGCTTAAATAATTTTTACAACGATTTTCAACTTATAAAACCAGTATCACTATAGATAAATCATAAAATTTATTCAAAAAATTCATGCCTTTATACATTCATTATTTAAATTATTTTGCCACTATTTGATAACAATAAGAATTATTTTGATAAATTCTTGAAGAATAAAAAAATCTACAATCTTCTCTATCTAAATCGACGTGAATACAAAAAAACAAATGATTTGCTGATAAAAACTAAATAGATCAATTAAAGTATCTCAAAACTAATACAAAAAATATCAAAAGTACTTAAAATCCAAAAAACCCTAAACCAATCTAACTATTTCATATCTTCTCCACCAAAAGAGCAAAATGAAAATTATCAAATCCAAATAAAAGAATTTATCAATCTCAATAGTAATTCATCATAATAATCAAAATCTACAAATATGACATGTATTCAATCTCTAAAACCCTACCAAACTTCTAAACAATTCCAAACATTCTCAAAAAAGAAAACTTTTCCAAGAGACCAGAGCCAATTTCTCATAATTCAAAATGAAACCAAATTCCATAAAACCATAAATTATGAGTAACTCAGTCCTTTTCCTAAAAAGCAACAAGAACACGTCAATAGAAATTCAACTTCCAGAGCCACTGAGCCTCTTTGCAAAGCGAAACATATCAGAACAAGGTCCAAATCGTCGTAGCCAAAGAGCAAGAAAGTCCTTAATCCAAAAAGAAACCCAAGAAAGCGGGTGTCTTTTAAACCTTTCAGAAGACGAGTGCAACAGCGAAACTTCCTTCTTACAAGAAAACTATCTTTCCAACCTGGTAGGTCTAGAGCGTCGTTTAGCGATGCAACACAAGCTGATATCATCAAACAAGCACCTGGAGCAAGAAATCCTGAACCTCTCTGAAGAGCTGAAAGACTTGATAGTTCCAATAAAGAACCTTGCCTACGAGAAAATCGACATGTCCTCAGAAAATACAAGTTTCTCTGAATTGCTGAAATCACTGAAACGGATTAAATTAGCCTTTCGAGAACTATCAGGATACATCGTGTTCAGCAGGGTGTTCGAAGTCTTTATTCTTCTGACAATCATCACGAATGTTATCCTTTTGGCTGTGGAAAGTCCTGACTACCCTTCTTCAAGTGCTTCGAAGGACTTGGACTTGCTGTTCATTGCGGTTTATACCTTTGAATGTGTTTTGAAGGTGATGGCGAATGGGTTGTTCTTTGAAGAAGAGGCTTACTTGAAGGACTGGTGGAACTTCATCGACTTGACCATCGTTGTGACCTCCTGGCTGAGTATTTCAGGAAACTCGTCAATGAACCTCAAGTCCTTAAGGACCTTGCGAGTCCTTCGCCCGCTACGAGGGGTGTCTTCAGTCCAGGGTGTTAGGGTGTTAATTCTAGCCCTTTACCTGTCACTCAAGCCACTCATCAACTCGATGATCATTCTCTTCATCACAATCTCCATATTCGCAATAATCGGATTACAACTTTGGATAGGCGCTTTTCGAAATCGTTGCCTTTCACTTGACTTTGGACTACTTGGAGACGTTTGCGGGTTTAAAGAATGCCCGATCGGCTTTAAATGTGCAGAAACCATCAACAACCCTTTTTTTGGAACTGTTAGTTTTGACTCGTTTTTTTACTCATGGTTGAATGTCTTTCAAATCATCACACTTGAAGGCTGGACGAAGATTTTTAGCTTAACTTCTTCAGCTTTTTCAGAGTTTTCAGTGATTTTTTATGTTTTGGTTGTGATTTTCGGAAGTTTACTCATCCTTAACTTGACAGTTGCAGTTTTGACGACTTCTTTCACAGCTGCTTATCATGAGGTGTCAAAAATGCAGAACAAAGAACTGACTTTAGGAGAAATTTTAAAGAAAAAAAAGAAAAATTCGATTAGGAAGACTATTGTGCCTTATGATATTTTACTGGAAAGTAGAGCGGATAGTTTGAACTCGTCGAGACTTGTGGAGGTGAATCATGAACAAGCTGATGGACCTCTTGAGTTCTTGAAAACTGGAGATAATGAAGCCTCGAAGAATGAAATGATTGCCATGGCCTTTGCACCTACTCTTGCTTGGAGGGACTCTGAGAGGTATCGACATGAAATTCTCAGATCTTTTCAGTATGCAAGAGTTTTTACTGTCAAAGCTGGAAATAAGAATGTAGAAAAACTTTATATTAATGACTTGATTTCACTTAGTTCTTCTTCTGAAGATGACTTGGAAATCAAGACTTTTCGGAATTTGGAAACTTGTGAAAGTCCTGAACTTGGATATCGAAAACTTCAGGAAAAATATGAAAAAAGTAACATTTTCGCACTTTTTCACTTCTTACAGATTAGAAATACAAGAAAAGCTGTTTTTTTCCAGATGATGTTTTCAGTTCGAAGCTGCTTTCAAGAAAATTTAAATTTAGAGGACTGGTCAGGAAGCGACGTGAATCCAACAAACGAGAATTCTTTAAAGTTCAAATCACTTCTTCTCAAAGTCCAAAGTTACAAACTTTCAAAATATGAAGAATTTTCATTAATTTGCTTTAAACTGATCCAAAGCAAATACTTCAACATCCTTTCCAGTTCCTTAGTAATCGTGAACATCTTAGCTCTATCCTCTCATCACTACGGGATTTCAAAAGAAGGTGACCAGGCGCTATTCCTAATAAACTCCCTTTGCACATGGTTCTTCATTTTCGAGTTCCTTTTAAAACTATCAGGACAAGGACTTCGACGATACCTGCGAGACCACTTAAACATTGTAGAATTTTTCATCATCATTCTAAGCATGCTTGATTTTTTCTTCTCCCAATCAACAGGTTTCAACGCTTTTCGAGCTTTAAGAGTTTTACGTTTATTTCGAGTGATTCGAGTCTTCAGAATTTTCAGATATTTAGACTCGATAGTCCAGCTGATTTCAATCATTTCAAATTCAATGTCGAAGTTCATGTACCTGTTACTTTTACTACTTCTTATTCACCTGATCTTCACTCTTCTTGCAATGGAAATCTATGGAAATCGATTCAACTTCTTGGAAGGAAGACCGAGAAATAATTTCGACTCGTTTAATTGGGCTTTTGTTACTATTTTTCAGGTCCTTTCAAATGAAAATTGGGATGGAGTGCTGAGAGATGCGATGAGGTCTGAAGCGGGACATTGGAGCTCGATTTTTTTAGTTGTTTGGATTATTATTGGAAATTTTATCATTTTGAATCTTTTTCTTGCAATTCTTCTTGGAGGGTTTGAACTTGATTACAATTTTGATCTCGATGATGAAACCTCGAATTGCAGTAAAAATGTGATTTATAAGTCACTTCTAAGGAAAAAAACAAAAGAGTTAAAAATTAAACAGCTTTACTTTGAGAAATTTGTGGAAAATAGTGTGGATAGTGAAAATCAGGAGTATAGTTTAGACCAGATTAAAAGAATGACTTTTACTGAAGCGAAAATCATGAGTTTTGAGAATGTTTCACAGACTAGTTTCTGCTTTTTTTCAGCGAATAACAGGTTTCGTAAGGTTTTGTTGAATATCGTGTTAAACACGAAATTTGAGATCTTGATTTTAATCCTGACAGTTTTAAACTTGATATCTTTGATCTGGGAGACCTACACTTTGAATGTTTCGAATTCAAGTCACGAGGCACAAGCAAGTAAAATCGTTGACATAACTTTTACTCTACTTTTTCTTTTTGAGTTCTTAATGAAAGCCCTCGCTTTAGGCTTCATCTCAGAGCCAGGGAGTTACTTGCGTGATCATTGGAATAAACTTGACTTGATTATCCTGATTCTCTCACTTATTGATATTTCTATGACTGAAGTCGAGTTGTCAGCATTTAAAGTGCTTCGAAGTCTTCGAATCCTTCGCCCTTTAAAGTTGATTCGTTACAACAGTTCAATGAAAATCGTGATAAAAGCACTTTTCGGGTCCATCCTCTCAAGTTTGAATGTTATTGCCGTGATTTCACTATTTTGGCTAATCTTCGCGATTTTAGGGGTTTCTTTGTTTAATGGGAAGCTTTATTCTTGTGAGAATAGTGAGATTAGTACGCAAGGAGAATGTGAGAGTTCGGGGTATGAATGGAAGAACTTTATTTATAATTATGACAATATCTTTGAAGCCTCTCTTACACTTTTTATCATTTCTAGTCAGGAGACTTGGCCTGAGAGGATGTTTAACGTGGTTGATGCGTATGCTTCAGGGAAGACTCCTGTTTTAAACTACAACCCAGGAGCTGCATATTACGTGATTTTTTACGTGTTCATTGGCGATTTCTTCTTAATCAACTTATTCACCATAGTGGTCTACACCAAATTCGAAGCTGCAAAGCAAGAAGAAAGTTCATTAACCTCAGTTCTACTAACTCGCAAGCAGCTAGACTGGATAGAAGTCCAAAAACTAGTGATTCAATCAAAACCAGCAAAATTAAGTAAATCTGAAAGTGGTCCAGCGATTCAACGTTTCATATATCAAGTGATTTCCAACAACTCCTTCAAAATCTTCATGTTAATGGTCATCATCCTCAACACCCTACAAATGGCGATGATGTTCGAAGGCGCTTCAGACGATTACAACTTTTCCCTGATGGTCATCAACGACGTTTGCACTTACTTGTTTATCTTAGAAGCTCTCATGAAAATCATTGGACTTGGCCCTCGCAGCTACTTTCAAAGTAACTGGAATCGCTTCGACTTTTTAGTCGTTCTCAGCTCTGTCACTTTCATCATCACTCAAGAATACATTGGAAAAACATTGAAAATCTTGAGGTTTGGTCCTCAATTGTTGAGAAGTTTAAGAGTTCTTAGAATTTCTAGAATTGTTAAATTGTTTCAAGGACTTAAGTATCTTCAGGATTTGATTCATGTTGTTATTTTTTCTATGCCTGCTGCTTTGAATGTGATGTGCTTGATGATCATTATTTTTATGATGTACTCGATTTTAGGAGTTTATCTTTTTTGGCAGGTTTCGGGGAATTACTTGAATGATGATTGGAATTTTTTGAATTTTCATAAAGCGATGTTGATGCTTTGGAGGGTTTCAACTGGTGAAGACTACCCGTATATCATGAAGGAGTGTATTGAGTATTATGACAGTAAAGCTGTCGCCATTTATTTTACTAGTTTTCTAGCGATTATCAATTTCATCCTCTTAGAATTTTTCGTATCAGTGATAATCCAAAACTACCAAGAATACGTCGAAAACCCAATGAGTGCCGTTCATATTTTCAACACATTCGTAAAACAATTTAAAAACGTTTGGGTAAAATACAGCAAAGAGTTCAAAGGTCACAAACTGAAATACGAGTATCTCGACCTGATCTTCAAAGACCTCGGCAGTGAAATCGGAGTTCAAGGCCTGATCGACACAAAGCGTTTAAAAAAGTTAGTTTTTTCAATGAAGATCTACGTAGACCCTCAAGGTTTCATCTACTACCACGACCTGCTCTACGCTTTCATCCGAAGAAAATACGCGCGGATGATGAACGGCAAAAGTGAGGAATTTGTGAGAAGGATTTTAGAGAGACAAGAGGCAATAATTTACCAGAAGTTGAAAGAAGTCCGACATGACATCAAAAAGAGAAAAAACGAGCATCTTGATTACCATGATCACGACCCTGGAAAGCTTTTAACGAGTTTTTATTACCTGAAGATTTTCTTCGATGGGTGGAAAAAGTTCCACCGTGCGCAGAGAATAAAAAAGGCTCGTTCAAGTAAAATATTAATAACAGCTGATGACTCTTAACTTTAACCATTTATCCATTATTCTTTACTAAAACTTGTAGCTTATTATTCAGCGCCTGGTTCAGTCGATATAGTTCTTGAGACTTTTCCTCGAATTCGATGGAAGTTGCCAGAAGTGCATTGTAGTTTGAATGCATTTTATTTAGTTCTTCTTGAAGGAAGTCGATTCTTTGATGTAACTCGTGGTTTATTATGTTTAGGTGATGATTTTCTTCGATCAGGTTACTTGCACGGGCTTCTTTTAAATAAGCTTTGTCGATTTTTCCGCGGTATTCGGATTCTCGCTCTTGGGATTCTTTGAACTTGCTCATTAGGTCTTTGTTTAAGCTTTGAAGTCTTTGCATTGTTTTTCTTTCTTCTGCCATTTTTTTCTCGTTTTCTTGAAGTTTTCTTTCTAGTTCTTTTTCTCTTCTTTTTAGGTTTGTTGCGAAGACTGTTTGTATTGATGGAGGGTCTCTCATCATTTCTCGCATGGGAGAACTGGGACGTTGTTGTCGTTTTTCAAGTTGGGAGATTAGAAGGTCTTTTTCTTTTACTGTTCCTTCTAAGGTTTTTAGTTGGTCGACCATACTTTCGAGTCTGGTCTCCAAGTAAGTGATTTGTTGTTGATAAAGACTTTCTTTGTCTGATTTTGAATAACCAGTCTTAACAGGTTCACTCTTAGGAAGGTCATATTCCTTGATAGTCTCTTCTTCATTCACAGAAGGACTAAGCAACTCCTTCAGCTGTTTTTCAATAACTTCATTTTCCTTTTCAAGTTGAGCCAGATACGCTCCAGTTTCCCAAAGAACAGAATTTGATTTTTGATAGGTTTCCATTTATTAACTAAAATTAAACCTATCAAAATCAAGGCTGGGTATCTGCTTAATGAACTCTTCAAAGTACTCATTCAGCAAATCCTGCGCGAACTGACTAATGACATCATTTTCGCTGATTAAAAGTCCTTCAACTAACTCATAAAGTCCATTTTGTTGAAATTCTTCAACAAACCTGTTTCTACAAAGTCCATCTCTTTCACTTCTTCCAGTTTGCAATAAACAAGCAGCGATCATTAAAGACTTTTCAGTAGTTTCTGCACTTTGAGATGATTCCAAGCAAGTTTCAAGGCCTTTGTAAAGACCCTTGTCAATCAGTGAGTCCCAAGTGGACAACGAGAGGTTTTGGCTGATGTTTTCGAGGAAATAAACTGACTCGCGTCTGACTTTGAAGCAGTTGTCTGACATGCACTCGGCGATGAGGGGGGGGAAATGAGAGTTGATTACTTCTGCGGAGGTGATGTAATGGAATATGTTGTTTAAGCATTTGATTACTGAGACTTTATACTCAGAGGAGATACATTGAAGAGACTCAGCAAGTTTTTCTACAAGGCCTTGGGTTAATAGGTAAGAAGAACATTCTGAACTATCTAGGCTCATGTTTGATAAGGCTTTTATTGAGGTTAGATGATGAGGGTATTTTAAGAGATAGTCACGGATTTTATTTGAACATCCTATCATGTAGTCGTGGGTACTTAGGCCGTAGATTATTTTAACTGAGTCTTGGATTATTGCCGGGTCTTCTACTTCTATTATTTTTTCTATCCAGCTCATAAACATCGAGAGTGTTTCGGGAAGTATTTTTATATTATTGGAGTCGAATACTGTGTTCATAAAAAAAAGAATCGCTTGGTAAAGCTCCACGTTTATTTCTTTGTTTTCAGTCATCAATTCTTCAATTTTTCTATAAATTTCTTCATACCCAACCCTTGCAAAAAACGTCTTTTGATCCAGATTCAAATTAGCCAAACTAGTAATCGCCAAAGCACTGACACCAAGTGAGCTACACCTAATCAATCTCAAGGCTGCTTGAATGCCTCCCTGATCCACCATAACCGTAGTAAAGAAATCCGACTCTGTCGTAAGCAGCAAAAAACAATGACTAGCAGGTAAGACAGCACGAGATCCAAAGTCCCAATTCATAAACTTCATGATAAGTTCAACAAGTCCCATAGAAAAAAAAACCTCGCTATTAAGTCCTTCTCCAGCACTTAAAATACTTTGAAGTGCTTCTAAAGTTTCGAAAATCAAGTCATTTCTGGAGTTTTCTGTTAAAATTTGCTTCAATGTCAACATCTTATCAACAATCGAAACCTCAGAAGACACCAGCTCCGGGTAGTTCTTTATCAGCGATAAAGGAAGCGACGATGAAGAAATCTCGCCTTTGAAACTCGTTGAAAAGATCTGCGAAAGATTTGAATGGCCCGCCAGGCATCGTCGCTTTGATAGAAGTGCAACTCGCTTTGTTTTGCGAAGGTCGACTGCGAATTTTTCGATCTTTTGCTTTTGCTCGTCAAGGGAAAAGGATGCTTGGAAAGGGTTCCGGCCTTTGACGGGGAGATTTTCTTTGCCCGGTAAAAAGATATCTTGATTTTGCATTTAATCAGCATGATGGATTAACTAGGCTAGAGAGGAGAGGTTTGCTTTTGCAGCCATTCTAGGGTTAGAAGGTCTTGTTTTGATTCTAGAAGAGGGGAAAGGACTGTGAAGATCTTTGAGTGGTAGGTGTTGATGAAGGCCTTGTCTCGGTCGTCTAGAAGATTTGTGGAGATTAAATTTCGGTCGTAGGGGACCATTGTTACGTTTTCGAAACCTAAGAAGTTGGTTAAGTGGTCTTGCTCTTTCACGAATAAGACGTTTTCTATACGGATTCCGAATCTTCCTGGTAAGTAATAGCCTGGCTCGTTTGTTACGTTCATGCCTGGTTGAAGGACAGTCTTCCTCGCCCTACTAATCCCCTGTGGTCCTTCATGAACATTAAGAAAGTACCCAACACCATGTCCAGTTCCATGAGCATAATCCATTCCTTTCTGCCAAAGTCTCCTTCTTGCTAAAATATCAAGTTCAGCTCCAGAAATTCCTGCATCAGCAGGCCAAACGACTCTTTCCAGGTCAAGATTTCCAAGCAGCACTCTTGTAAAGGCATCCTTTTCCTCTTCACTGGGTGTTCCGAAATGAACGGTGCGGGTAGTGTCAATAGTTCCATCCAAGTAATGCCCGCCAGAGTCAAGCAAGTAAATCTCGTCCTTAGTGATAACTTTGCAGTCCTCTTCCTTCGGCTTATAATGAATTATCGCAGCATTTGAACCCACTGATGAAATTGTTGCAAAAGAGAGACCTCGGTTCAGAGGGTCTTCTGCCCTGATACGCTCTAGTTCAGCAGCTGCGGAAAACTCAGTCAATCGGCCTGGACTCTTTAGAACATCAGCCTCGAGCCATGCGAGGTATCTGCATACAGCAAGAGCGTCTCTAACATGAGAATCACGGAACCCTTGAATTTCCCTATCATTTTTGACAGCCTTCAAATCACTGATAGAAACCTTGACAGGTACAGGATGTTTCAGTTTCAAATAAAGCATTTCAGAGCATTTGCTTCCATCAACTAAAACAGCTTCTTGAATCCCTGACAGAAAATCAGCAATCTCATCATAATCATGTACAATAACAGAGATATCCTGAAAATATTCATCGAGATGGCTCACTTTTGACTGTCTAATAAATAAATGCACCCGATTAATTTCTCCTTTTTCAACCAGCAAATAAGAAAAAAAGACCGGGTTGAAGTCAATATCCGAGCCTCTAAGATTAAGCAGCCATGCGATTTCATCAAGAGCATTGGTGAACAAGTACTTTTCAGTCATTTTCCCAGTCAAGTCGCTGATCTTGGCAGTGGCAGTCCTTCCGGAGTAGATATCTTCATGTCTGAAGACTGGTGAATCAGAATAATTAGGCCGGTCTTCCCAGATCTGGTTCACAGGGTTGACGTCAAGTCCTTTAAAAACCAGACTTTTCTTATTGAAGTACTCACGACGGGTCTTCACATTGTCGTAGGCCACTAAAGAAGAGTCGTAAGCAATCACACTACCTTCTGAAAGGTTCTGAACAGCCCACTCGAAGTACCTTGGAACTCCTTCTGCAAGCTTCATTAAGGTCCACCCAGCCTTAAGCTGCTGCTCTGCTTGAAGCCAGTAACGACCATCGGTGTAAAGAAAGGCGTGGTCTTGAGTTACTAGCAAGTGTCCGCTGGAACCTGTGAAACCAGACAAAAAAGACATGCGAAAGTCAGCTGAAGAGAGATACTCATTGCTATGGCTATCATTGTGGGGTAAGAAATAAGCATGAACTCCAAGTTCCCTCAGAGCAGCTCGAAGTAAACTAACAGCACTCGCCATCTAATATATCCTAAAATGAAGGACCTGTACCAGACGACTTTGAAAACGAAGCAAATCATGACCCAAGGCAGTGAAAGTGCAAGAAAGTCGTCAATTCTGCTGGTTTTCACGTCACTTCTGCTATTGGTGCATCTTACGCTTTCCTACATCGGGACAGGAACTTCTTGGACTTGTGAACTGGACACTTCGCAAGGGTCTAACTCGAACATCTGCAAAAACTTGAGAAAAGAAGCATCTTGTACGAGTTTGGCAGGCCCTCTGCAGGCGGAGATCTTGTTAAACCTGAATGACGAGATAAAGGCGTCAGCGTTGATTGTCTGCCCCTGGGAAAATGCGATTTCAGAGATTAGAGTTTGTTTCGTGCTGGCCAGCCTGATGATAATGGTTCTATCTCTCTCATCAATATCAAAAGAAGACAAGAAACTTGCTGAACTAAGCATAAACGCAAGTTACTTCTTCTCTTTACTTCTAGCAATCGCAGGTAGTTTTGACTTATACGCCATAGAAGACTCCAGAGCCAACAACTTCTCCCTCTGCAACCTGACGGACCACTTCGCTCTCGAGGCGGGAGTAAAAGGCGAAAGAATGGACTGTTCGCATGAAATCTACTCCTTAACAGGTTACCTCGGTTTCATCTGCAGTTTCTTTGTATTAAACTCAGCCCTACAACTAAAGTCCTGGAAATCGAGTTTAGGCCTTACCATCTAGTTATCTTAGTCTATAATTAACTACATAAAGTCGTCTTCACATTCCTCGTCCAGTTCCTCATCAGCGCCCATATCGCCTAACTCGACCTGGTACCTTAAAAACCCGCCGATTCCTCCGAAGCCTCTTCTAAACTGCGAGCCTTCCTGACTTTTATCAGTGACTAGTTCAAGAGCTGCTCCGAATTTTCGATAATTTTCGACGATCCACTCTGCCAGAGGCACCTTGTCGATGACCTCGAGTTCGACTCCTCCTTCATTGAAGCTTTCGTTTTTTGCTTCTTCTTCAGCAGTGAGGTACTTCACAGTTTCGATTCCAGTAGTCGGGTGCTTTAAAGCGACTCTGATATGCTCAAGTCCTTCAAAGAGCAGAACAGTTTCAATAGCGCCCATAGTGAGTCTTTGAATAGTGTCATCAACTCCATAGCAGTATTTCCGTGAGTCAAGCGAGACCTCTTCGAAGAACTTGCCGACGATTTTCTTTTCTCGAATAAAGCGAACGTTGAGGAGGGTCTCGGAGGAGAGTTCGATGGCCTGGTTGAATCCGTTTTCGCCTCCGTAGGAAACATCGACGATGTTGACGACTTTAGGCTGCAGGCGCTGGTCGAACATGTCGCTTGCATAAAGATCTTTTTTGAACTCAGCACTTCCCGCGAGGACCAGGCCAGTCACATTAGGCCGGTCGTTCGTGATAAAGACTGAAGTGGCGGCTTCAGCGACTTTTCTCAGATAATTGTGTCGAGACTCCATGCGCAGTCTTGCAAACCTGACACTTGACTGGCCTCCTCTTCGATGCTTCTTCGGAAGGTCAACTGTGAACTTGTGAAGCACTTCTCGAGTATTGCCTTGTAAAGTGCCGAAGAGTGCCCCGTTACCGTCAACGATGATGAAGCCGAACTTGTCATCGGTTTCTAGAAGTTCTTTTAAAGCCGAGGTGTCGAATTTGTTGTCGCAAAGGTAAAGAGAAGTGTTGATTGGACGGAATGGTTGAAGGTCAAAAGTGTATTTTTTCTCACAGATGCCTTCTTCGTTGATCACTTCTCCACAGTAGATGATTAGACCGTTGGGAGGCACTCGGTTGTTGTAGAGCTTTAGACGTTCTTTCACTGATGTCAAAGCACTTTGGACTGCCTGGCGGACTACCCTTGACTTTATGTTCGCAGCTTTGCCGTACTCTTCTGTTATCATTCGGTTTGTCAGTGGAAGCTGCTCTCGGGGTGGGATGATCAGAGATATCAGAGAAGTTCCATTTCCTCTGGCTTTTTCTAAGCTTTGAATTAAACGCTTTACTTTCCAGAGCTCGATGTTCTTCTCTAGCTCATCTTGACCGTCCATATTTATAATCGCTTTTTGATCAGAAAAAGACTGCATCGAGGAAGGAAAGTCCCTGGCTTTTTTCATGGCTTTTGAAGGTTTAGATGATTTTGAATTTTATTCAGAATGAATTTTTGAGGTTTTGGATTTGATCGGGTTTGGGTTACTTGAGAAAAGTTAGATTTGTGAATGAGAATCTGGATTTTTTTGGTTAGGATAATGAGTGTTTTGAAAGAATCTTTTTAGTGAAGGATTTTAAGGACTGGTTTTGAAATTTTGAAAAGGTAGAGTTTTGAATCTTGGGAAAATTTTAGGGTTTATATGGTCATGGATTTAATGTTGGACTTGAAGTTTAAGGGATTCATGTGTATAGGGCTTGGATTAAAAATAAGGAATTACAGGGTGCTTTTTCTTGGAATTAAATTTGTATTTAGAGCAGAGGATAGTTGACTATGGATGAAAGTGCAGATATCGTCCTTTGGTATTAGTAAATATTTTACTTTGCAGCACTTTACAATTTACCTGCTTTATCATCAGTAGAGAAATTTTCTGTTTTGAATTGTGTATAAAGTTTATAAATATTACTATAAATTAGTGAAAAAACTTCAGAAGATCATCAAATAAGGATTAGATATTTTATCATTTTTCATGAATCATGATTAAGCTTCAATTAAACTAATAAGATGCGAAATCATCTCGTGATCCAAAATTTCTATCAAAAAACTGCAGATTTTCAAAAATTTTTAAATTCCCAAGATATCCGTAATGTATTTCTTTTTCGAAAATAGTACAAAAACGCTTTTACTGCCAGGGCAAATCGAGAACTTCATCCTTATTCCGACCATCTAAAATTTTCAGGTATTCAATAAATCCCTGAGCATCCTGATTACAATACAGAATCACAACCCATGCTTTCCATGCAATTCCAACATCCAAAGGCGATGCGACTTGCAAGCCAAATCTTGAGTCACTTCTAAAAACACAAAAATCAAAATACACTTAAAATCTTCACATATAAAAAACAACTAAACTAAATCCAGCTGCGAAGACCTCAGACACTCAAGACCTCCAACCTTCCAATCTCACCCTAATCAATCCAAAGACTCAAAACTATTTTTCCAGAAATTCAATCACCTTCCAACGATCACCCAAAAAACCCTTCAAATCTGAAATTTTTCAATTTCATCATTCAGAAAAAAAAGTTTTTCCACTCCTGATTAAAGACAATCAATCAAAACCTAAAATCTCAAATTTTTCTAATCAAAAACTAATCCTCAAGAAATCAACCAAACCCCTCCTCTTATCCTCTAGACCCAACCACTCCAACAATAATCCTTCAAATTCCATCTAGAATTCATACGTTCTTATCTAAAGTTAAATTTAAAGTCCTTTCACTTTTCCTAAGGATATCTGAAATTTTGGGTAGTTCAAAGTTACAGCAGGGAAAACTCCCGCGGGGACATCTGTAAAAGCGGTACCGAGACTGACTCCATTCTTGGAAAAACTCAATCTTCCTTTACTATCTTTATATTCAAGCCTCACTGAAACCACGTCTCCAGTAGATGGTCTTTCCCCGTACTCCTCATTGACACCAGTGCAGATCTTGCGACACGAAAGGCACATGAATCCCCAGAACTCTCCTTCAGTAGGACTTGATTCCACAGAAAAAGTTTTAGAAGCTACTCCAACAATAACTTCTTCTTCTTCATCATATTGCACGAGAAAGTCAAGTTTTATGTCCCATTCATGAACACCTGAACTGAACTCCAACCCACCTTTGATCGAATCATAATGAATCTCGCTTTCATCTTTCTTCCTGACAGTCACCAAATCATCCAGAAGTTCCAACCTCGGAGATTTTTTCGAACTTTCCCAAGTAAAGCTTTGCCGAGCAATAGCGACAAATTTGGCTTCAGCTCTAATCTTAAGTGATAAAGGAGTGTCTAAAGGTGCGATTTGGAATAGTTTTCCCCTGGGCAGGTATAAATCGATTTGAAATGAAGGTTGGAGGCCAAGGGTCTTGTGAACCAGTTTGAAAAGAGTTGAAAAGTCTTTGGTGATTTCCCAGTCAAATCGAAGAAGAGCTCGGGTTTGAGTGAAGCTTTTTACCAGGATGGGGATGGACAAGGTGACTGAACTGGGCAACAAGTACAGCTGGCCACCCCAGGTCATGGAAACAACGGATTTGGTCTCTTGTTGCTCAAGGACCTTGCCGTAGCCCCAGGGAGTGTAGACCCATTTCTCTTCTGATGTCATTTATCCTCTAGAAGTTAAGAATCCTAATAAATATCTTTGTTACTCTCTAAAACCTTCTGAAATTCGTTTACATCTTCAGTCATATCTCGATATTTCTTCATTTTCAGTAACTTTTCCACACTTTTCAAGACCTTTGCAGTGGTTTCTAGATCACGTTGAAGTAATCTCATTTCCGCTTTCTTATCCTTTGCTGATGTCTGTATTTCTAGTCTAGTTGGAATGTATCTTGGCTTCCATTTCTTAAGGAAATCGACGACTTTCTTATCTTTATGATCAAGTAGTCCATGCTTCTGTTCATGAATCAAAACATGAATTAATGGGTCTCCTTGATGAGGATTAATTTCTCGAACTTTTTGTTTTCGTGATTTTTTCAAGTTTCTCAATTTACTGCTGAACTGATATGCTTCAATTGTATCTCTTAATGGAGGGTTGTCATTAAGCCACTTCTGGAAATCTCCGTCACTTCCTTTAACAGCGCTTGTGATCAAGTTGGTTTCTTCTCTTTCTTCAGTGAGTTCAGATTCATGAGAGAGTTGAACAGTGCCGAGCTCTTGGTGCAGGTAGTTCATCATCAACTTGCGAATTCCTGCAGAAGACAGCTCTTTCGATAGGTCCAGGTCATAAGCGAGGAGTTCAGCGGTGGTCATCTGCATTTCTTCGACTTTCCTCGCTTCAAACACGGCGTCGATGCACTTTTCAAAGACCCTTTCAACCCATTCCGAGGGAGTTTCTTTGAAGTCACAGTTTTTGTAAGTCTCTTGAACCATAAGAGAGTCCTCAGCAGTGTTGTCGTATTCAAGAGGGATGTAAGTCTTCTCGCCGAATATAAGTTTCAAGTAATCGTTTTCGAATTTCAGTTGAGTTCCCAGGTTCGGAATGATTCCGGAGCCAGGAGGAAGCCCTTTATTTGTTTCGATGTCTTCGAAGAAATCACTGAGGTCATTATCTTGAGGTACTATATTTTGTAACTTTTCTTGTTTTAGTTCTTTGAATTCTTGAAGTTTTGAAAGAAGAACTTTTGAATTTTGATATTCAAGTTTTTTTAAGATTTTGTTGGAAATTTCTGAATCGTTTGGCGCTTTTAACTGCTCAGTGAAGAGGTCTTGAAGAATTGACTGTTCTTCGTCGAGGTACATCTTGTCTTCTAATTTGTACTTTTCAGTCAGGGTTTGTCTTCTTCGTTGTTTCATGGCTTCAGGGTCGTATTCGAAGGTGTTTTTTCTGAGTTTTTCGATACCTTCTCTTAAGTCTTTGCACCCTGTTTTAACATACACGTCTTCTGCTAAGCTTGACAGAGTTTCAGTGTCGCTCAGAAGTAATTCTTCAATCTGTGGACTGAAGTAGTTACTAGGAATCTCGACCTGTCTGAACTGGCCTTGCTCGGAGTTGCTGACTTCTGGAAGATCAGTGATTTCGCCTTTAGAGTTGAAAAGAACTGGCTTGACTTGGTTTCGGTTTTCATTTTTTTCTATTTTTGATTTTTCTAAATTTTCTGATTTTCCTAGTTTTTCTGATATTCCTGGGTTTTCTGATATTCCTGGGTTTTCTGATATTCCTGGGTTTTCTGATTTTTCTAAACTTTTTTCTTTAGACTCTTGTGACTCCTCAGGAACGATTGAACGTAGCCAGTCCAATGAATTTTTCCCATTATCAAGATGTTTTCGAATAGAGTTTTTAATAATCTCAAAAGAGTCTTTAGGTAGAAAAATATTTTGGTTGTATTCTCCATTCGATGTTTCCGTCAAAAGTTCATCAACTTGGTTTAACTTGATCATTGCGTAGAACTCACTGATTTTATCCTTAATATTTTTTTGATCTAAAAAGCTTTTATCAAAATACCGACTCAACCCTGCAAGTCTGTAAATTTCGACGTCTTTTACATCTAAAGCCTGAGAAGTGTAAAAAGTGCCGTTTTCCTCACCTGCCGGGTACTCCTTTTCCATCAACTCGGGCAGGTAACTCTCTTCGTAGGACTTGGGGAAGGTAATCGGCACATTCTGCATTTCGTTAATCCTGAGCATTTGATGCAAGTTCTGTTGAGACAAAAAAGGCTTTTGCAGGACTTGATTTTCGATGTAATCTTTCATTTCTCTCCAAAATCCTCTTTTCTTGATCTTATGGGCTTCAGTTGATTTTTCCTTCACAGTCTGTATTCGTTCTTTGAAAGCTTTAGTGAAACGCGCTTGAAGCGCGTTTTTTACCTTTTCTTTTAACTTAGGAGAAGATGTGAAGTTTTCAATAGCCTCAACACGACTTTTCACAAACATCCTGAGACTTTCCTGGTCCTGTGAAAGTCGACTCATGCGATTTTCTTCTTTTTCAATGTTTTTTTTCGTCTTTTCCGCAAGGAAGATCTTAGAACGAACAACAGGAATTTCCATGTTAAAGTCTCGAATATCGAAACCCAGGCCATTTAAAAAGTACTGAACTTCAAGGTCATAGTCCCTTCGATGAAAGCTGCTTGAAGGTGAGATTTCATTGATCCATGCGCGGGGGTTATGAGGGTAATCACGGAAGTACTCTTTGACGGGCAGTAGCTGTTCAGGTTTTGAGTCGATGTCGAGTTTTTTATCTGAATTGCTGAGTTCAAGGACCTGGTCGCGGCTTATTGGAAACTTGCTGGTCCAAACAGGGTCAGTCTTTTTTCTTGACAGGACACTTTTAGCGCCATTGATAAAATCTGGATGCTTTGATAAATTGAGTGCAGCTTTGAACTCGTTTTGAAGACATTCACTCCATTCTGCATCATTAGCACGCTTCATCAGGTGGAAAGTCATCTCCAAGGCAATCGGCGACTTGAGTGACAAGCAGCTGAGGACTTCTTCTGCCCAGATCTTCTGACCGTTGGCCTTCTCGTAGACAAGTCGCTCGAAGACCTCATCTAAAGTCCTGCCGGAGAAGCACCTGTAGATGCTGGGAAGATGATGATGAATGGAAAGAGGCTTTTCAGGAGCCTTTTGAATCGCTTCAATCACAGCTCTTTCAAAATCAAATAAAAAGTTCTGAACAGGCTGCCCACTGAAGCCAGTGTAAGACAGTCCAGGTGCATTCAGCGCTTCATTCCTGACCTTATTGCTGTAAAGCACATCAGCTACAGTCATTCTAATATTTTCCGGAAAGTTTCTGTAAAAAGGTGTCATGTTAGTCCTGTTCATGATTTCCAAGCTATCTCTTTTGTTTTCATACCTTTTATAACTTTCCAAGCTAAGATTTTGACTTTGCCAGACATTTCCATGCAAGACATGCGTCGGGAAAGGTCCATTCAAGTTATTCACTTCATACATCAAGAAGTTTTCGAGAAAGTCAGTGATATCTGCAGTTGAATGTGAAAGGTTCAAGTTTCTCAAGTCAGTCCCTGTGAGTTTCGTTCCAGTCAGCGCAAGGAACAAGCCGAGTTCACACGGAAGTCGACTGAGGTGATAAGAAGAGCCGCCTGTCGGGATGAAGCCGAATTTGGTCTCTGGGAAGCAGGCCGTCGCGTATTCACTCGCGATGCCGAAGTGACTCAGCCCTGCGAGGGAGGCGCCTGCGCCGTAGAGCTTGCCTGTGAGAAGGGGGACGAGAGGAGTCTCCATCTTGCTGACGTCCCAGACCAATGCGTATAAGTCGCGAAAGTATTTTTCGACGTTTTCTGAATCTGTGTGGGCAAGGTCTGAATAAGTCTTACAAAGGTAGTCAGCTCCTTTGCAGAAGTCTTTCGAAGACTTCATCAATACCATGCGCACGTCTTTGTCTAGCTCCATCGCCATTAAAGTTCGGTGAAGAGAGTTTATCATTGAACTGCTCAACACGTTGCCGAAGATTGGGTTGTTTAAGGATACTTCTCCTACTGTTCCGCGCTTTTTGTTTATCAGGTCTAACTAGATAAGGGTTACGTTTTTTTGGAGTCTTTGGTTGCCTCGAGAATGGTCTTCTGATGAGTAGATTTGGTGTATCTTTAGACCTCTTCTTAAACTGAGACGGAACATTTATTAGGGAGATTTGGGTGATTATGAATGGAATTAGGAATTGGTTATTATGAATGGAATTAGGAATTGGTGATTATGAATGGAATTGGAAATTGGTGATTTTGGATTTATTTTGGAATTTTTTTATTTTTTTGGGATTATGAGGTTTTATATTGTTAGATAATGGTTTTTTATTGGCTTGATCTTTAGATAGTGATTAATACTTGATTTTAGGGTTTGAGACAGTTAATTTTGGATAATTGAGGAGATTTTCTTAACCAGTCTTGGCCCGAGATGGGAAATATCTTAAATCATCTGAAGTTAATCAAATCTAAACAAATTCATTGAAAAATTTATCATTCAAGCGTATCTTTATTCAAGCGTCCTCATTTGAAAAAAAAATCTCATAAAGGAAAACTGAAATCATTTTAAAGTTTGGTTTGATTCTTTTAGTAAATAAAGAAATTTATTGGCTGCTATTAAATCTTTGAATTAAGGTAAATTTTAATTGAATACTATTTAAAAGTTTATTTAATTATTCTAAACTTATGTTTATATCGATCTAATCATATTCTTTTCAAAAATATTAAAAATAATCATAAGTTTTAAAATTAGCCTTAAGTAACGCTTATTTCGAACTTATCATATTCGTTAGCAATACAAATTCTTATGATAAATTTTTTCGATTTCATGCTCACAATATCATGTAGAAAAGTTTCATATTCATTATAAAATTTATATATAAACTCAATTAGTTGTATTTATATAAAATGATTGACTCATCGAAGGAATGTTATCTAAAATTGAAGAAATATCCAATTGTAAATTAAAAATAAGATACCTTGTTAAAACTATTTATAATTGGCTAGATCCTGTTTATGAAAATAATGTCTATTAGTTCTGGAACTATAAAAATTCTGATTTTAAGGTGATATATGTTATTATTGCAAAATGGTAAAATTCATTATACTGAAAGATCTTGGTCGAAACCATTATATAAATATTCGATAACTTAAATTCAAAGTATTTAATTCTAAGCATTTAGATTTTTTATCTAATATTTCAATCAATTACTAATCTGAATTAAAAGTAAGAAACTTGATAATATAGATATAATACTATATATGAGCTTAAATGAAATTCACTCACTAAAAAAATGCCCAATAAAAAATTATACACTATATAATATTATTCATCTAGCCTTATATTCTAAAACTTTATATGAATTGAGATGTGATCAATGACGTATCTCTATAAGTCTTTTTACTTAAACCCTTCAAAGTTTTATCCTTAAGACAGAACCTATCAACCAATCTAATCAAAATATTAATTCCTTAGAGTTCCATAAAATTCTAAGCCTTATCATGAGCAGCTCTTTATTTCTGGCATTTTTTCTAAAGTGAAGTTCCTTAAACCGTCTAAGTTTCAATTAAAAGTCATCCCTCATATTATTAACCCAAGTTACCGATGACTCTTGTTCAACTAGCCCTTATCTATCTTTTGTCATTTTACCATCTATTCTAAATTTCAATCTATTTTTACATTTATCAACCTAACTTACATTCTTTCACCGATTATTCAACTTAAATCTAAATCAAGTGATTATTATTCCTTAGTCTTATCTAACCCATTCTTCCATCAAAATTTTTTATGATCTGACTTAGAATGATTTAAATCACTAAGAAGTGTAAAATAAACAACAATAGACTCTAGGGCACCCTTCATCATCATCTTACCTAATATTCTAAAACGTAACATAAGCCGAGGTGCGACGAACGACGAAGTCCGAATGATTCTCTTTACTTTAACCCTTCGAATTTTTGAGTTTTATCCATAAGACAGAACCTAACAACTCATCTGAGTCAAAAGTAGTCATTCCGTGGAGTTCCATAAGATACTGAGTTGTATTATGAGGAGCTCTTGGTTTCTTGCATTTCTTTCTAAAGTGAAGTTCCTTGAGACGTCTAAGTTTTAATTTGAAGTCGTCCTTCATATCATGGAAAGCTAGCTTGCGATGTCTCTTGTTCAAGTAGCCCTTATCTGTCTTTTGGCATTTTACCATCTAGTCCTAATTTCAATCTGTTTTTTCTTTTATCAACCATACTTACGATCTTTCACCACAGGCCATTTGGCTTAAAACCAGCAGATTATTATTCTTTACTCTAACCCATTCTTCCAGCAGCAATTTTAATGATCTCTCTTCGAATGATTTAAATTTAATGAACTGTGGAATAACTGGTTTATTTTGTTGTATCAGACCCAGTGCATCAGTTTCTTTTTCCCATTCCAAGGTAGAGTACAAAGACGGTAAAGCTTACATGGACGTATTTCTCCAGGTAGACCGAACAATGATTCTTGACACGGACTACCTATGTCTAAACAAACCTCCTCACTTGAACACAAACAACAGGTACTTCTTATTCAGAATCTTCATAATGCGCGAGCCAGGCAACATGTCAGGTGTCTCTCGAGTGACATTTCCAAACGAAAGCGGAAGTTACCTGATATCCTACATCCGAAGTACCTCCCAGAGCATTAACATCTTAGGCGACATTACAATCCACGTATCTCCAAATCACCGAGATTCGACTTCAAACACTTTCGACACTGAAGGATATTCTCCTCGTTTCCGTGCATCTCTGAGTAAGAGACATTCAATGTTATAGTCTAACTAATAAACTATTCTAAGCAGCCGGTTTTCCAGCACCTGAAAAGAAAGCTTTTAAGAAAGGACTGCATTTTGAGTATTTTTCTTCATCGAGGTAAGAATAGCCTTGGTTGTCGGCGTACTCGTTGACTAACATGAAGTAGAAGTTGTGATGATGGTTGTAGTTCCAGACACTTTCGTAGATCCACTCGTTCATGTCTTGAGTCACTGAGTCTAGAATGGCTGGGTTTCGGACGTACATGTAACGACGCAGGTGCTGGGCTAGGTTCAAACGTGCTCGCACTGCATGAACTTCGTGGGTCATGTATGAGTTCGATATGATGAATGGAAGACGACGGCATGCATCTCGGTACATTTTTAACTGCTTTAGGTAAGCTTCTGGAACGGTTTTTGAGGATATTGAACGGTTGTATACTAGAATGTCTAGTGGCTTTGTTGTGATTTGGTTTCTACCTCTGCTGTAGTAGGATGCCATTTATTAGATTGCTTTATGATTTGGTTTTTATGTGTATTTGATGGGTTTTTTGGTTATTTTAAGAAAAAATCATGGAAATTGAAGAGTTTTGAACAGTGAACGTCAGTCTTTATAGCGAAAATATTTAATTTTAGTGAAAAGTTGAATGAAGCCTGTAAAAATTTTGATTCAAATCCTGCTGGAATTAAAGTCCTTTAATAAATAATAATGAAAATTAAACTATTTTCAGATATCAGCACAACTAAGTCCACTTCAAAAATCCCCAGAATAAAATCTAAAACCTTTAAATTTCCTAAAACCCCATCATATCTAAACTATTCAAATTTTCTATTTCCATTAAAGAAGTTAACGTAAAACCGCAATTCTAAACAAATCCCTTAAATAAAGGCTTTTCTCTCAACATCCAGCTGAAAAACTGTTGTTTATAAATGGAAGGTCAAAGGCAAGACAGAATCAAAGGTCTTTGGATAATCCAAGAACTGTCTATGCAACTGCGAGTTAATAAGGAATGCATGGCCACAGCCAACGCATACTTCCACAAAGTAATAAATATTCTTAGTATACAACTTTCTGCTCAAGTAAGTTCAAGACCCTCCACTTATCAGCCGCTTGTGTCTTTCTCGCAGGTAAAGTTGTGGAACAGCCAAGACATATAAAATCACTTTGTGAAAAATTATACCAAGTAAAAATGAAGAAAAAGGTGCAGAAAACTCCTAATCTTCAAGTCCCTCCTGCTTCTCTTTCCACATTGTCAAGTCTCAAAGACAGTGTTATTTTTCATGAGTTTCTTATTCTTGAAGAAATTGGATTTAATGTGTCGGTTAAGCTTCCGTACAGTCGAATAAAGAAGTTTGTAGATAATCTTAGTCTTCCTGCTACGGCCAAAAATAATTTTCTAAGAGTTGCATATGGGTTCGGTACTGATTTCTTTAAAACAAAGGCATCACTCTATAAATCACATCACAATATAGCAGAGAATTGTCTTTTTTTAGCTGCTAGATCACTCAAGCTCAGCTTTGAACTGGTCTCCGATCCAGAGACTCTTCAATTTTTAAACTTGCAGTAAAAATATTTGTTTCCATTAATCGTTAATTTCTTAGTAGTCGTCTATTTGACGAGGTAGGCTAAGGATCATGTAGAATCTGATGCAAGGAGCGAAGAAATGACAGTGAGTCCAGGATGTACAGGGTTGGTTTGCATGGCCAATTTAATCTTAAATATGGGAAATCTAGGAAAGACTTACAAATCAAGCACATGCTGAATAGAGATCCAAGACTTCCAATCACCTATTCAACTCCATTCAATTCATCACCCATACAACCCCTAAGTCCTTTTATAAAAAATTCAATAAATCTCTTCAATTCCAAACTGAGCAACCCTCCATTAAACCTCTAAAGTTCAAAACCTCTAACCAGTCAATATTCAACATTTAAATACTTACTTTCTATCAGTTCTTCGACCTTGTCATATACGGCGACTTCGCCGAGCCGGGCCTGGAGCTTTTAATTGACCTTTTCGAGCTTCTATAAAAACTATTCGAAGTTTGTGGCCTTGTAAGAAGTTGAGATGCGTCGACAGCGCAATCCTGGTTGTTTCTCACGCTTCGACTTTTCATAACGAATGCAGGTTCGAATACGAGGTGGTTGCCGTAGTAGAAGTAACCGTTGTTCGAGACGTCTTTTCCTCCGTGATAGTCTTTGTATACTGGGCCTTTTGACTTGCTTCGGCCGATTCCTGAGGTTTGGTTGTCGTAGGTCCCTGGACCTACTCGGTAACCTGTTTTTTTCGCTTCTGAGTCGTATTGCGCGAACCGACGGCTTAGAGGAAGACTGCCTTTTGTGCTTGATGGGATGAAGGCTAGCTTACGACCGTCGAAGGTCACTGTTGGGTGGCTTGCGTCAGGAGTTTTTTCTTTTGGACTTCGGAAGTTCAGCTCTGTTGGACGCATTTGAATTATTATTAAGAAGAGTATCAGGAAGACTTGGTGATTTTTATGATTTGATTCAAGGTTGATTGGATATGCATTGAGTTTGGATTTATTTGATTTTTTTATAATAGTTTTGGAATTGGTTGGGTTGATGATTGGGGTTTTTGGGTTTTAGGGTTTAGGATGGTTTGATTATAAATTGGATTTAAAGAATGAAAGGACAGCTTGTGCTTATATTAAAATGAATTCTCTAAGAGATATTCACAAATATAAGAATTTCAAATACCAAATGAAATTTGCTTCTCAAACTATCTTAAAAATTACAAAGTTTGAAAGTAGCCATTCTGGGAACCTTTTGATATAAAACTAATAATCATATATTTTATTGAAACAAAAAAGTTCAGAAAATTACTTTGGCTAGTATATAAAATTAAATATTTAGAAATGTTTATAGTTATATCTTTTAAGTTTAATGATTATTAATACTCTTTTAACAATTATTATTGAATCTTCAACAAATTCCTAATAATCTCAAAATTAAACTGAAATCTTCGTTTTAATTGCTTTTATAGTTAACCGTTGAAAAATCTCTCCGAATTGTGATATTGATGAATATTTTATTAAAATTTCTTCTTAAACTGCTCCGATTAATCACCTTATTTTTTTTATTGTTCGAATTACTTGCATGCTCTACTTAAGAAAAATTAAGATTATTCAAAAAATCAAATAATGATTTATGAATATTTAATAAACTTCCTTGTTGAGATTTTCTCGATTCGCTGAGAGATTAATATTGGCTTATTTTAATAATAAGACTTCAAATAAAGTTTGAAAGAGGTTTGATGTAATTATTCGGATTGATTTCCATGATATCTGAAAAGAATTAAGAAGATTTTACATGTTCAATGAAATTAAGTATTTTACTCATCCTACCTCTCAGTACTTTAAAGACAATCTTCTTAATCAATTCTAAAAATAACTTCAAAGCTATACAAGAACCAAAAACTTCCATTCTCACCCCACCAAAACCTTCAAATCAAAAAAAAATCCTAAAAACCCTTAATTCCCATGAAAAGCCTAAAATTCTCAACCTAATCACTTAATCTACCTAAAACGGGAAAGATATCTTTTTCTTCCCAGAAGCCTTATCAATCTTATACTGTTTCCAAGCAGCCCAAATGATTTTCGCAGCTAAAATCTTAGCAGCTGAGATTTCTTCCTTATAAAACGCCTGACGCTTATCAGCTTTCCCAAAGATAGGAAATTTCATAGGAACAGCTTTAGTGATACTTTTGACAGCTTCACAAGATTTAGCCTCTTCAAGACTAGTGCCAGCGACGGACGTAGCAAGACACCAAAGAACATCAGCAAAGTGGACCTTTTCTCCGAAGTCTTTAATTCCAAGAGCTTTAATGATCTGAAGAATCTGGCGACTGTTGAGTCCCTGCCCAGCGAAGCCGAGAGGAAGGTCGACCTGCAAGAGAAGCATGGGCAACTTTTCAATGGGCAGGTGGTAGTCGCCAAGGGGGGAGTACATGGCCCATCCTTTTTCAAACTTCCTTAAATCCTTCTGATTGAGTCCTGCCAATGTGAGGTCGATTTCTTCTTCAGTGAAATTCTCTAAAATAACAGCGATAAACATATTCAAAAAGAAATTGATTCCGAAAATCACATAAGAAACAAAGAAAACTATTGCAAAAATCGGACTTCCACATGAATCACTTCCCCCTGTGCAATCCGGAATCCCCATGCAGTCCCACATGATCACATCAAAGTTCTCTCCAGTGATGCACTGGAAAACCAGTGCGAAGCTATTATAAAAAGTACTAAAATTCGTATTATCGTCTAAAGCGTCTGCTGTTGAATAGTCCAACTTTCCAAACAAATACATTCCTGCAACGCCATAAACAAACCAAAGCAAAGCCAGCAAAGTTCCAATGTTCAACAAAGCTGGAGCTGCCAAGACTGCAGTGTTTAAAACCTTTTGAAAGCCTTTGTAAATCTTCACTAATCTGAAAAGTCTCGCAATTCGAAAGGACCTGAAAACTGTTGCACTTTCAAGAGCCGCGATGGGCAAGAGGGTTAAAATGCTCAGCATTGTCACGAAGAAGTCAAATTTATTCCAAGCGTCAGCAAAGTAAAGAGTCGGTCCCAAGCCTATCATTTTCAAAGCCATTTCAATCGCGAAGATGACAACGAAGATGAAATTCGCAAGTTCCAAGAAATAGTTAAGATCCGGGTCTGCGGGAAAGCTGATAAGTCCCATGAAAATCACGTTTAAAACAATACAAGTTTGTATAAGTACATCAAACTTATAATTCATGATAAAATCATAAAAATACCCTTGAAACTTATTCGGAGGTTTCAAGAACTTAATACGTGGAAAGCACCGAATCATGAGTTTTTGCGCTAACACCCAGTTTTTTTGATTATTCGTCAAGAAAAGCGACCCGTCGAGTTCCTTTTGAATCGCGTTGAAGTTAGTCACAATGGCTCCCAAGTAAAGGTTCATGATGAAGAAGTTGACTAGAAAGATGAACCCGACGTAGTAAAGAGAAGCGACTTGGTTGAAGTCTCTTTCCATTGCAAGTCCTGGACCGACGATGTCGACCTGGGCGTACATGTAGTCCGACCACCCTCCGCCTGCGGAGACGCAGAATAAAGTCAGAATCGCGTTGAAGATGTGGTCGAAATGGAAGTTCAAAGTGCGCCAGTCGCGTACAAGCATTTCACCGTCGCTGGTTTGAAAGGATCCTTTGCATTCGGCTTGTAAGGAAATGTTAGGGTCGGTGCAGTAGTACATCCCTCCTTTGAAGAATATCACACCGATTATACCGAAAATGATGTAGAATAATAAAGTGATCATCATAACGTTTATTAGCTCTGGAATCGTCCTGATCACTGATGTTATCACTTTTTTCATCTTTTCGTCTTGGGAGACCATTCGAAGAGGTCTCAAGGCTCGAAGGGCTCGAAGGACTCTTAAGAAACTTAGGTTTATTACACCTCCTAGGACTGCTGCTAGTAACATGTCGAAGTAGGACATGAATATTATGAATATGTCGAGAAGGTTCCAGCTGTTTTTTATATAAGCGTTTTTACTGCCTGCGAAACCGAAGACTACTATTTTTATCAGCATTTCTAAGGTGAACAGCCCCAAGACCACATTATTAGCCAAGTCCAAGAAACGTGTCGTATAAGGCAGCTGCTTGGGCTCGTCAAGTGCCAATAAAATACATGAAAACGATATAAGAGTGTAAATCGTCGAGTCAAAATAAGGATGAGTAAGCATATCCCTCAATCCAGCTCTAAATTTATTCTTCTTCGAAAACAAAAACATCGACTTTCCATACAACGGTATAGCTTCAACAACATCTGACTCTTCCTCATCATCCTCTTCCCCACTATTGACAGCATTTTTCCTTCGTCTTCTTCTTCTTCTCTGTCTTTCAGCTTCTTCTTCAGCAAGTCTAGCAGCTTCCAAATCATCTTCGTCGTCGCTTCCAGGTTCATAGTTTTCGAACTGTTCGATGAGAATAGCAAGGAAAAGGTTGAGCAAGATACAAGTTCCAATGACGATGAAACTGACAAAGAACAAGGCGTATAAAATGTTAGTCGGTCCGACTGCGTTCGCCATGATTCCGTTCCAGTTCTCTTGTGTCAGAATTGTGAAAACTGTGATGAATGCCCAGAATAGGTTGTCGAAATTCGCTCGAGGATTTTCACCTTCGCCGTCGTCCATTTGAAATTGGAATAACTGCTTTCCTAGTAAGGTGTAGATGAACATTATTATCAACATTAAAAGCGCAAGGTAACTTATTGCTTTCATACTGTTGATCAGCTTGATTAACATTGTTTTTAAGGTTTTCCATTTGCGTGCCAGTTTAAAGATTCGCAGCATACGGAAGGCTCGAAGGACTAGAAGCCCTTTCACACCGTTAAGACATAGTTCAACGATTCCCATGATGACGATGACTCCATCAAATATATTCATAATTTCATAAGTATACCCTTTAAACCCAAGACCAATAAGTTTCATGATCATTTCAATAGCAAAGAGTATATTTAGCATAATATTCAATTTATCAGACACATAAATATGCGCCTCAGTCATTCCATAGTACTCACTTCCCATGACCAGGGTGTTAATAATAATAATAGTCATAGTAACCCCAGAAAACCAATCAGTATGAATTTTATGATAAAAGTCCATCCTAAACCGATACCACTTCATAATCTTCGACTCTTTATCAGCATCAGGTTTCTGAGGTGTGAAATCAATAGGCGGCTTACTAACTTCAATCAACTTGATCCTATTTTTCTGTTCCTTCGAGCTTTCCATGAACTTCACAAAAATAGCAGCGACCGTAAGCTGCATCAAGAAAAAAGACCCAATCACAATCAAAAAGTAAAAAAAGATATCATTAAGCAGTTTAGCATTTAAAGCCGCTCGGCCCATCCTCATGACATCACTCCACCCAGACATGGTCATAGAAGTAAAAATAGTCAAAAACCCAAAAGCCAGATTATCAAAATTGACAAGTCCTTGATTCGGGTTTTCCCCAGAGTCCCAGCAATACTGATTTTCAGCACATCCAGTATTTCCACAATTAACCATATACTCCTTACACCCTGGCTTAAACGCGCATATCTGATAATCAGTAGTTCCATCCATATTAAAGCAAACAATAGAAAAGTTCCCTCCATAGAGCTGGGCTCCTACAAGTGCGAAGATCAAAATAAACATGAGGATCAAGACGAAGATGTCGACAAGCATTGGAATTGAATTGAGGATGGAGACTGTCAAGACTTTCATTTCTGGAATGCTGTTGATTGTTCTCAGTGGTCTTAAGATTCGGATGGTCCGCAGCACTGACATGTTCCCTCCTCCTGTGAACATCCCCATCAGCCCGGTGGTGACGACGAAGAAGTCAAGCATGTTCCAAGGGTCAGTCAAATAAGAATTTTTCCCGAATAAGAAGCCCATGGCGAGGATTTTTAAAACACATTCACCGGTGAAGACAATTGTAAGAACCATGTCAACTTGCGCCTTCCATGCACCTGAAGTGTAGTCGTCAATTGCCAGAAGAAGACAGTTAAACATAATCGCTGCGAGGATAAACGTGTCGAACTTCCCGTTTAAAGCTATTCCGATGATGAACTTGCGAAACGGGTTTGTTACTGTCAGAAAACCTAGAGATGTCGCGGAATAAGGCTTTTCTTGGTACCTGCTGTGCATCTGGATCAGGCATACGTCTTCTTGCTTTGTTATTTTCTGCATTTCGACCTGCTGGTTGTAAAGAACTTGGAAATCGTACTCGACTCGCTGAAGAGCACTCATTTTGCGAAGCTCGTCTTCCATTTATTTTGGATGATTTTGAAAGGTTTTGAATTTGATGAAATTTTTTGGGTTTTTTGGAAGGGAGATTTGGAGAAGTTGGATTTAAAAGTGGTTTTATTTTTTGGGTTTTTTTTAGAATGGTTTTGGGTTTATTTGATTGAGGGGATTTTTGGGTAGTTGGGGAAGTGAATTGGATTTTTTGGGTTTAGACTTGAATCGAATTGTTTTATAATTCAATGAAGGTTGATTGAAGTAGGTGTCTGTGATAACTTAGAAATTTTTTTTACAGAGCAAGATTGGTTTTAGCACCATTTATGATTACTGTGAAAATGTACATCTATGTTGAGTATACTCAGCAGAAGATATTGAAATTGATGATTTTATATCGATAAAAATTCAAAATTTGTTTATAATTTCGATTAGTATATAGATATATATATAGAACTCTATATGATAATCAGTAAAACTTTCTTAGAAGTTATCTAGGCCTTGATTCTTCTAAAAATTGATCAGTCAAATAATTATTTAAAAATTAAAAGATTTTATATAATAGATGCTATAAGTGTGATATGATTCACAATCATATTAACAATCTTTGATGTGAATCTCGTTGATTTACTCTAAATTTTGGCATAAAACAGTAAGATTTAGAGAAAAATTAAATTCGAAGCCAAATAGTGTAGAATTATCTTTAAACTTTGTGATTATTATATTAATACAGGATTAGTAAAATAATTTACTTAAACAATGGTTCAAGAATAATTTTTTCTGATTTAGACAGTAGCTCAGATTGCATACTGTTCTTGTAACTCACTCTCTTATTTTGATGGGTGTGAATCAATGATTCCATAGTAGCATTACCTCCATTCTCATAGGCAAGCAGATCTTCACACCGCTCTGCAGAATTCTTCAAATCCCTAATAAGAACAGTTACGATAGGGTTACTAGCAACAACACTTTGCGAAAATTCAGCGATAGCCGTAAACAATAACATTTTCGCCTCTTGAAGTCTTCTAAATTTCCCAAGTCTCGCCGCTTCTTTCAAAACATCAGCACATTTCGCTCTATAAAAATGAACCATAACATCTTCATCCAGTTCAAAATCGACTTTTTCATTATCCTTAATAATGTGAACACGAAGAAAAGCTTCAACAGTTCTGACCTCTGCATTAGCAGTGAGTTTGAATTGAACTTCTCCTTTAACAAGTGTTTCAAAGAACTTAGGATTGACTATTTGTGGAGCGGGTAAGAAACTAACAAGGAAAACCGCTTCTTTCTTCTCACCTGCCAGAATTGGTGGCATTCTGAAGGTCAAGTCACCAGTTTCACTGTAGACCCTGCTAATAGAAAAAGGAACTCTTGCAGGTAAAGTACTGAGTTTGACTTGAACTGAATCAGCGACAACTGACATCATTTCGCCCAGGCAGTCGCTAAAAGCCTGTGGAATGAGTTTTTCTTGTTCCACGTAATAAAAGCCACCATTTGTCTTCCTTGCCATTAAAATTAGAAGGTCAGTCTGGTGGTCTTTTCCGTAGCCAAAAGTGTGGATTGTGAAATTCATTGAGTTATTTGGAAAGTAAATGTTGAATAAAGAATTCAGTCTTGATATTGCTGTACTCGCATTGGTGTCTACTCCGTCTGATAACAAAATCACTGATGTTATCGGGTTTGGGATGCTACGCAACTCCAGAATGTCGAAACCTAGCATCAAACCTTTAAAGATATCGGTGCCTAGTTCAACTTGAATTGAGTTCACTATTGCAGAGAGTTTGGCTTTACCGGTTTTATTCATACAAATCAATCCACTTTTCTGTTTAGCATTCTCTGAAAAAGTGATAAGCGAGACCCTATCAGTAATATCAAGCATTTTAATCATAAACAATAGCGTCTTTTTAACCAACTCTAACTTATCACCTGCCATACTTGAACTGACATCAATAACACAAATAACATCAATTCCCGACCTTTGAAATCCAGGTTGTTCCGGACTGGATATTTCGACTATGCAAGGAATTTCTTGATCCATAACCGCATTCAAAGCGACAGGTTTTAAAGCGATTTTCAATTTAACATTGATTTCTGCAGGACCTGCTGTTTTACCTGATTCAGGTTGCGTCGGCTCAAAGTTTTCTTCATTCAAACAAAAAACTGTTTTGTGGAACTGTGAGTTGGGGACTATTGACTAGTAGGTCTCGGGACTGATTCTATTTTGAAATCTATTCGAAATTGATTTCTCAGAAAGATTCTGTCGGGGTAGGAGAGAGTTTGGGATTAAATTACCTGTCGAATGGCTCTGGGGTAAGGCTAACTTTGCTAGTTTTTTGATTTGGTACTTTTTGGGGAAAATATCAAGTCTTTAATGCTGAAAGGCTTGATCCTTGGGAGAATAATTGATCTCTTATATTCTTTCTTGCTGTTTTCAATGCCTGAGTTTTTTTTCATTAGAATTTGCTCAGAATCGTTCAATTTAAAGAAAATTTAACCAATCAAATTACTTTTTTTTTTGATTTTCTGACAACTAAACAATAATCATTTATTAAAATTAGAGAATTGAAAAATTCTGCATTTTTTTTTAGGGAAAAGATTAATTATTTAATCAAAATGCTTAAGTAATTACTAAGCAGAACTCATTCTTCATGATAATGCTATTCATAGTTCAGGTAAATATTTGATAAAGATTTTTAATTGCAAATAATGACTTAGGGTCCAACCTTTGTTATAATATTTTCGAGAGTCAAATTCAAAAATGATGAGATAATAGGATTAAAATGACTAAATTCAAATGCAGAAGTTCAATAATTTTATATTTTAATTAAACGGTCGCTATCATTTCTTTTTAAAACTAGTTAGAATGATTCATTTTGCTTATAATTAGCATCAAGTATCAGATATTTGTCCTTTCTACTATCTATTATATGGGTTTCATGACTGAAATAAATGAATGAGAAATTCAATTGCACTAGTGTTTCAGAAACGGCATGAAATAGTTTTGAAATAAAAAATTTCTCTGAATATTAACTCAATCACTCACCTGATTCATTCGAAGACCACTCAATCCTTATTCAAAACCATATACCTCAAAAATTATGCCTTATCATATTGATTTCGAGTTCAAGAACAGCATAAACAACTATCAAAACATGTATTCAATAATCGAATCCTTAACGAAACCATCAAAAGATGCGAGTAAGCCTCTAAAATCCCAAATCAAACATTAAAATCTTTAATCAAGCCCTTAGCATTAGATATTGGAAGAATACTTTTCTCAAAGAGCAAGCTAAACTCAAATTGAAGAGAACTGAAAAGACTCTCCTTAATTTTGAAACTGAAAAGCTAAAGACTGCGTATTAAACCACATTATTATTAAATGATACTAAAATTTTAAATATTTCGGATTATTTTAATAGAATTAGGACATCTAAGCCAATAAATTGCTGAGGCCAAGGCAAAAAGATGTCGAGGACAGAGAGAAAAGAAATACTGAGGAATAAAAGAAATTAAATTAAGAATAAACGTTGTGTGTGTTTTAAATTCAATCAGATAACTTTTCTATAAAAAAGTAAGGGTTTATTATATTTTACAGAAGCTAAATGGAAATGATTTTGATTTAGATATTATTGGAATTATTATAAAAAGTATTTATTTAATTTTATGGGTTTTTAGATTATGAATAGTAAATTGTGAATGGTACAGAGATAGTAAATTTTATAATTGAGTAAAGGATGTCAAGATAATTTTTGAGAAATAGTTTATTTAAAATACAACTGAAAATAATGAATATATGATGGAAATCTCAAAACCCGAAAACCAAGGCTGACTTAAAAGAAATTCAGAAAAAAGTTGGATAAATATTCATATAAGGATTTTTTAAATGATATAGTAATTTTGTCGCTAAGTTATTTTATTATATTAGCTAAATGTTTAAATTCTTGATAAATAATCACTTAAATTTTGATCATTAGAGTTATTCCTCTATTTGATTAATACAATAACCATAAGATAGTTTTTTTGGTAAAAAATATTAATTCTAAACAATCCACTTTATAGTGTCAAGTTAAGATAGAATATTTTTGAAAGTGATTAAATTAATACTTTGAAGTAAATTAAATAAACTTTATGAACCAAGTATTAAACTAATTATAATCTTCAAATAATTTTAACTTTAAACCAATCTCACACAGACTCATTTAACTAAATTAGTATAACTAATCAAACTGAACTCATATCAAGTTCACTTTCTTCCACAATTCTCCTTAAATCATTTAAATTAACCCAAAAAATTTTTCTTGTAGTTGAATCGACCTGACTTTAGGTCCGAACTCTTTGCGTGCCTTACCACTAGTCAAGTCTTTATAATAATTCATTCTCGAATTCGGTTTAAAAGGAGACCAAAACCGATTTTTATCAAGTTTAGGCAAGTTTACATTTTCAGATTGAAACCTAGAATGATAGTTTTTTTGTAAATCAGCCAAAAATTTTTTATTCGCAGCTGAAGTCGGAGTGACTTTGCAAGAAACATTTTTTAACTTCGACTTGAGGACTTCCGTGAAAACTGGACTTTCAATTGGCCAAAAACTTGGCTCTTCTATTGTTGGAGTAATGTTTACTTGAAGGAATTGCCGTCGGTTACTCTTGTGGTACTTTCCTTCAAGTTCCCTTGCATATGTGTTAGTTTTTATGATGCGCTTTTGCTGATTGAGAGTAGAAGAATATTCGTCTAGGACACTTTTACTTATCATTTACAGTTTAACATCAAGATGAAATATTTTAAGTTTTTTGTGAATAAAGAGAATGAACTTTTATTAAAGTTTGAATGTAAATAACTTGAATTTCTTTCTACTTGATTACTCCTACTTATTTCAGTAATCACCTCAAAATAAATGATTTATTTCCTACTTCAAATCATTCATCGATACTAATCATATACAATTATTTATCTATCTCTTGAAACTTTCAGATAATTTTCACAATCTCTTAAAACTCTTTATTTCTTAAACACCTAAGATACTAAACCTATCTCTAAAAATTCTTGATTCTTTTGAAGATCTTTCCCAATTTTTCTCTATATTTTTTATGGCCAAAAATGATATCACTCATATCTTTGTTCTTCATTCCAGGGACTCGGGTAATTCCAAATGGTGAGGAATGAGCAGTAAGACAGAAGATCTCATTCAATATAAAGTCCTTGGTACTGAAAATATTATAAAACTTTCCAGTTACAATATAATCTCTTAGATATTGATTATATTGTGCTGCCCTTATATCTAAAGCAGATCCCATGAGGATGCAATCATGAATGGAATTCATTCTTTCAGTACTAAGCTTTTGCAAACAACTGTTGATCACTACAGTTCCCAGTGAAAAGCCCACAAGTGAAATACTTTTTCCTTTAAACATCTCGGAATCAGTTAGAAATTGAGAAAGTTTTATACCTGCCTCTTCTGCTTTTAAGTAAAATTCGTTGAAGTGTCTTCTGCCGAAGGATAGTTTAAACACAGAAAGGATTAAATTTTTTAGGGTTGAAGATTTCCAAGTGTAGGAGTAAAAAGTGTCGTTTGGGTATAATCGGATTAGATTTTTCCATTCTGTCTTGTGGTTGTCGAACTGGCTTAGATATCCAGAAACAAGAATAACGATATGATCTGAATTATTACTTGTTAACTTTTTGAATTTTTTGGTATTCAAGTGTATCTCAGGGTTTGGCATCATTGAACGATCTAAGAAATACTGATTAGTATTTGTTTCTATTATTTTAAAACACTCAAAAGGATTTTTCACATAAGAAAAGTGGGTATTGTCTGGACTTGGAATAAAAATTTTGTACCTTTTAGAGATTTTTCTAAGGATTTCTCTAGTTCTTGAAATATCTTGAAACTGCCAATCAATAAACCAAGAATAATATTCTTTAGGAATATTCATCAAAGCTGGAAGTTTCTTTGAAGCTATCAGATACATGTAAATATATATATCTATTCTTAATTTAACATTGATGTAACCCCAAAAGATTTTAGATTCTTTGGGGTCTAAGAACTTTCTAAAACACAATTCTACCAAATTCTGTAAAAATTTAAAGCATTCTGATGATCCATTTTCATAATAATGAAGTATTTGGCAAGCTAGCTTTAAGAGGTCGAATTCTTCAGTCTCAATATTTATTTTAGATAACTGATGAAGTCTTGAGTGAATATAATCTTTAAAAACTTGCATGAAATTTTCATAACATTTTTTATCTAAGATCCTCTGTAATTTAGGGTAAATTCTTTCTATATGGTTTATTTCAACTCCGATATTTTGGCTTATGTCTCGTGTTTCAATTACGAAATCATGCTCATAACTGTATAAATGATTTTGAAATCTTAATGAATTTTGAAAGGACATGCTATTTAGTATATGATTAATTTGTTCACTGTAAAAGTGAGTTTTCTGTAGCAATCTTTTTGTATAAGATGAGTAGAAATGCTTTTCCAAATTAATAAAAAACTCTGTCTGGTCAAAATTATAGCCATTAAAGATTCTGCTACACAAATTCAAAATATCTCGTTTTAAAGACTCATCAAAATCAGGAATTCCAAACTCAGCTAAATAATCAGCTTTTTTGCTATCAGCAAGGTTTTCTCCTTGTTTCTTAATCCTTGGCATAAAATCTGATTTTATTTTTCCAGAATTATTCATAATAGCTTCAACAATAAGTTCACTAAAGTCATTTCCTTGACAAAACTCACAAAGTTTTCTAGTAATAACATTCATCTCGATGGGATAATTTGCATTAGTGATATAATCATATCCTCTTTCCATTTATAGAGTATTTTTCCAATCCAACAGAAATAAACTTATCTAATCTCTCCAACATAATAATTTCCAAGCTCATAAATAATTAATCTAAAAACACAAAAATCTTTATTTCCCCCAAATCATTTTAAAAATCCTGCAAAAATTCTTCCTATAAAGTAAATGCCCATTAACAACATGACTCGCATCAATATTTTCCATTCCTTCCACTTGACTTTCGCCACAAGCCCTGGAGTCTCTTGCAATCTTATAAATATATCTCAAAGCATAATCCTGCCTACTATAAACATTGATAAGTCTCGCAAAAACAACATGTCTTTTAAAGTTACTCATTTCACTAGCCTCTTCAACAGAAGTAGCAGATCCAAAATAAATAACTTGATGCAAAGAAAACATCTGATAATTCCTAAGCTCAGCCATGCAAGCAGTTAAAACAAGAGTTCCCAATGAAAACCCATAAAGCGATACACAAAATCCCTTATTCAAAAAGTTCGACTGAATCATTTCCGCTAAAATAATCCCTGACTGCATTGCACGTTCACTACATTGATGAAAATCACTGTAAATCTCCTTGATTCCTCCAATGATGTTAAAAAAATTCTTGAAAAATCTAAAGTAACTTGAAGATTGCCATAAAAAACTGTAAATCGTTGAATGAGGGAATAATTTTATGATTTTTTCCCAAGCGAAGAGGTGGTCGTCTGATTCACTCATATATCCTGAGACACAGATAATGATATGCTTGGATTTCACCTCGTTTAGCAAGGAAAGGCTGCAGGAGTCAGCAGAGAACTGAGAAGAGTCAACGAAACTCATGATTCGGCTGTTTCGGTTGAAGTAAATCGTTTTGAAGTAGTTTCGCGATGAGGGCAACACTGAAGAAACGACCTGGTCGATGAGGTTCATGAAGAGTCTTGAGTTGTGTAACAGTTTCTTGCTTTCAGGTCTGTTTTCCTCGAACAATGGATAAATCTTTGAGATGAAGTAAAGAATTTCTTGTGCTACTGGACTGAAGCAGTTGTTTAGTGATTCGGTGAATCTGGATGTGTTGATGTTTCTTAGAAGGTAGATGTCTTCAGATAGTAGTAAATAACAAGCGGTGTAGATTTCTAACTTTGTGTCTATGTTCATTGATTTCCACATGGTTTCAGTTATGTCGATGGCTTCTACGTTGATTCCGAATGCTTTATTTAATAGAGATTCATTTACGGGTTTGTAAGTACTTGAATTGATTTCAAAAGATACGATTTGAATTAGTCCAAAAGCATTTATGATAGTTTCTCTTAAGGTTCTGTTGTAACCGTTGAATTCCTTGAAATCTAAAACTATTTTCTCGATAAAACCTTTGCAAAATTCTTCGATTTTTAAGCATCCTTTGAAACCCAGTTCTTTTTTTATTTGAGGAATAATTTTCTCGATATTTATTATTTTTATATCAAGTTCCTTCATAATTTTTTCATAGCTTAAGTCTTTCACCTTCTCAATTTCAAGGAAATCACTTAATCCAAAAATCTTTGTTTTTCTCATGGTTTCCAGATAGTCTTCAATTCTGATGGTCACATTCAAGTCTTTTCTTTTAATTAGTTCTTGTAAATAATACTTGTAAAATTTATCTTCCAGCTCAGAAATCACATTGTTTTTAGTTATTTTAGAAAATTCTGAATAACCTAGATAGTCTTCAGAACAGAAATTCTCAATTTTCTCAAGAGTGTTCGCTGGAATGTTAGGAATCCCTGTGACTTCAATAATTTCATTAGTTTCTTTCTTTATCATATTTCTCAACTCTTTTTTCAACTTTTTCGAGAAAATCTTGATAATCGCCTTAAAGTTTTTCATAATGAGATGTAAAAGTAAATCATTATCTGAGCAATCAAGTTCCACTAGTTTCGAATAAGCTTTATTTAAACTGACAGGAAATTGAAGTGTTTCTAGATAATTAATAACTTCTTCCATAATTTATAAACAATCAATTTACCTATTTATAGAAAATATTAAGAATAAAAGAAATTTTCTTGATATCAAAGTTTTAATAATACAATGGGTTCATGCAACATCAAGTCTGTTTACGATTTCAAGTCAAACACAATTCCTGATGTCCACTACCTGGACCGAGCAGAAGCCCGAGTAATAAACATAAAAACTTCTACTTTGGACTCCACTTATTTCCCGGATCTTTCTGAGATTTACAAGAATTCTGCTATTCTTTACTTGTCTGATTCGGAATTCATGGTCGCTGGAGGGGTCAAAGCTTCTGGGAACTTTTCTAAGAAGGTCTTTAGGTTTAATACCTCGCTTAAAACCTTTTATCGACTGCAGAATCTTCCTGCTAAGTCAAGTCTAGGATCATTGATTATTCATAAATCGTCGATTTTTCTTGTTGGGTCTGTTATTGTTCATTGTGAGAGACTCTTTCCTAGTCCTTTGATGAAATTTAATATCTCTGGAGAGTGCTGGGAAATGATTGATGTTAATGATTTGACTTTACCTTTGAAGCATTCTTTTTCGAATATCTTGAATCCGAAAGCTGTTTTAATTAATTCAAAACTAGTACTTTTAGGTGGTAAGAAGCTACTCAAAGACGATTTCACTAAAAAAGTATTTTCCATCGATTTAAGTGAATCAATCCCTCGCCTGCAACTCGAAGACTACTCACTCCCTTTCAAATTTCTAAAACTTGACTGCTGCTATATCTCCAACAGCATCTTAATCTGCGGTGAAGTCAAAACAAAAAAACAAGAATGTTTAGTGACAAATTTTTCTTTCGAAAACTTTGAATGGTCAACTTTAGAAACAATAGAAGGTAAAATGACTGAAGAGTACCCAGTTCTCGTGATAGGAAAAAAAGCGGTATTTTTTTCATACCCCTTTTTTTTAGTCCAAGACAGACACAAAGTGACAGTCGTCAACTTTCGATCAAAACCAATGCGAGCACCCTGCAGTCTGGATTCACTCGAAGCAAGTTCTGAGCCAAAGCAAAATAAACATCAACCATCTCAAGACTCTAAAAGACACCCTCACAAAAAAAAGCTGAAAACTCAAATCTCGGCTCAATACTCAAAAGGAACAGCTCCAATGCTGCCAAGTAACATTTTAAAACAACGAAGTCTTAGTTCCTCATCAAGCTTCTCATCCTCATCAGCCTCAGAGACCTCAGAAGTGAGTTCCCCAAGTTCGAGTTAGTCTAAAGTGACATTAAGGATTAAAATCATCAATAAAGCCCTTCATATCTGTGACTGAGACTGAGTTGTCTCCAGGTTTACATTCAATCGCGGAAAGTTCATTTCCCAAGTAGTAAATTTTTGAAATGTCTTTGCTGATGTCGAGCGGGGTTTCGAGAACTGTGCTCATTTCAGCTTCGACGTCTTTTAACTTGGAAAGTCGCTCTTTTTCCCTCATTTGCTTCTTTTTCTTCTTTTCTTTGATTGAGACTTCGAGTTGTTCTACGTTTTTCTGGCAGAGGTCTTTTATTTGTTTCATTGAACGTTCAAATTCTAGTTCTCGGTCTTTTATTGCTTTTTCCTTTTCTTTTAGCTTCTTTTGGGCTGCTTGGCTACGAGCTCTGTGCTTTGATCTTTCGATTTTTTCTTGTTCTGCTAGTTTTTCGGTTTGAGTTCTTTGTTTGTCCGCTTCTTCGATCAACTCTTCGCAGTAGGTGTTCCATTTTTCGGATACGTTGGAAATACGAGACTTTAGGTTTGAGACTTTTGATTTCAGCTGGGATGGTAGAGATATTTGGAGAGTTTCAAGCATTTCTAGAATTTCGAAGGTGGAAAATCGCAGGTTTTCCAATTGGTCGTATGATGAAATACTTTTTTCCATTTATTAAAGTTTTGGGTTGAAGGGTCCCTAAAAAACCCTCTAAAAATCCCAGCGAATTATCTCCCTTCCCTAACAATAATATTCAAAATGCCCACAGAAACAGTGAAAGTGGTAGTGCGAAGTCGTCCCTTAAGCCAAAGTGAGTTAACCAGGGGTAACATCAGCATTCTTCAATTCGACAAAGAGCTTCATCAAATCGCGATCCAGGAGCCAAAAACCGGAGTTTTCAAGACTTTCGCTTACGACAGTGTATACGACATGGAGTCCTCGCAACAAGAGCTTTACGACGAGTCCGCTTACCCTCTGGTAGAAAGCGCGATAAAGGGTTACAATTCAACAATCTTCGCCTACGGTCAGACAGGTTGCGGGAAGACCTTCACAATGCTCGGAGTTCCAAACGATCTTCAGCTGCGAGGAGTGATTCCAAATTCCTTCGCACACATATTCGGCTGTATTTCTGAAGCGAAAAACAAGGCTTTTTTAGTGAAATGCTCTTATATCGAGATCTATAATGAAGAAATTAGAGACCTGCTGAACTACAATGAAAAAACGAAATTGGAGTTGAAAGAGTCTCCTGATAAAGGAATATTCATCAAAGACCTTAAAAAACAAGATGTGAAAAATACCAGTGATATTGCAAATGCCATGGAAAGTGGAAATAGTCATAGAGTTGTTGGAGAAACTGCAATGAACAGTAAAAGTTCCAGATCTCATGCGATTTTTATTATTTATGTTGAAAGCTCCGAGGAGGTACAGGGAAAAAACCTTTTAAAGGCTGGGAAACTGAATTTGGTAGACCTGGCAGGAAGTGAAAGGCAGAAAAAAACAGGAGCCGAAGGCGACCGGCTCAAAGAAGCGATTAAAATCAACCTGTCGCTTAGTGCCTTGGGAAACGTCATCAACGCCCTTGTTGAAAAAAGCTCTCAAAATCGCGGGATTCATGTTCCTTACCGTGACTCGAAATTAACTCTTCTTCTGCAGGACTCTCTTGGAGGAAATACGAAAACTTTAATGATCGCTGTGGTATCTCCTGCTGATTACAACTATGAAGAGTCTTTAAGTACTCTTCGATATGCGTCGCGTGCCAAGTTCATTCAAAATAAACCTAAAGTGAATGAAGACCCAAAAGACGCGATGCTTCGAGACTACCTTGACGAGATTCAAAGGCTCAAAGCGCTCTTGAGTGGCAACGGACCTCAGGTCATTGAAAGAGTCGTTGAAAAAATCATCAACGTTGAAAAAAATTTTGAAGATGAGTCCTCCGCTGTTCTTCCTGCATTCAAACCGAGAGACTTTAAAGAATCGATCACTTTGTCTATTTCAAATGAACCTGAAGAATCACATAATAAGGAAGAACTAGAAGAGCAACTCAGAGATATTCAAATGAAACTTGTTATTGGTGGAGAAGAACTTGATAAAGCTGAAAAAGAAAGACTCAAAGCTCAGAAACAGTTCAGAAGAAAATTAAAAATTCAGAAAAAAAGACAACAGAAACTTATTGAGGAAAAAAAAAAGAAAGAAGAGGAATTTATGAATATGGAAAAAAAGTATCAAAGTGCTCAGGATGAATTGGAAGATTTAAGGAAAATTGTAAAGGAACTGAGGAATAAGTATAGAAATACTATGAATGAAATTAAAAATATTAATCATGAGTTTAAAGATCAAAAAGAAGAAATTTATGAAGATCTTTTAATTGAAACTCAAGAAAATGACTTTTTGAATGGAGTCCTTTTTAGATTGTTCCCTGTTGATCAACTTGAAACTGTGAGAAAACATTCAACTTATGATAAGTACAATAAACAGTGGGTTGTTCCTAGTTTTACTTTAGAGAATAAAGAAAAACTCTGCCCGAAACTAACTCCAGATATCAAAAGATTCAACAACCCCGCAGCTCGTTTTGACAGAGGATCGAAAAAGAAGCTGAAAAATGAAGAGTATTATTCAGATCATCCTGATTTTCAATATGAAAACATGTTCGAAAAAGACTCCCCTACTGCAGCTGAAGAACCTCCAAACTACACCGGAAACGCTTTTCGAGAACCTTTCCAGTTTAACAACAGGAAAAAGAAAGAAGTAGCCTTAAGTCACCCTGAGCTTCCCCCAGTTCACGACCTAAACAAAAAAATGATAGCAGACGCTTTCAACATGAAGCCAAAAAGAGGAAAATTTTAACTATTTGAAATGTTTTACTAATTTTTCTGAATTTTATTCAATCCCTATCTCAAAATCCATTAAAAGTGGAAAATTTTTCCCAAAACAATTAATATGGGCTGTTTCTCCTCTTCTACAAACTCTTCCATCAAACTAAGAGACCAGCTCTGCTCTTATTCTCGGGTAGGTAAAATTTTGATAAAAGCCAGAAGCAAGCAAAAGGGAAGTTTAAGATGTAATCCAATTATTTTTCAACTCACTGAACCTGTTTCAATCTCCAGTCAAGAAATTCCTTTATTCGGGCAGAAAGTCCTTGTTTCTTCTTGCATCCTTCCAGGGATCGACCCGAGAGGTGAATACAAAAAAAAGTGCCAAGACGATTGCTTTGTTTTACATGATCAAGACGGTATCCTCTGCTGTCTTTTCGATGGACATGGAAGGCAAGGAGAACTAGTAGCAGCCTTTTGCCAGTCCATCATTGAAGACTTGTTTACAACTGAAAAAGCTTTACTAACTGTAACCTTCAATCAGCATGACCCGCAGTCCTTCATCAAGCTGGCAACGAAAACATGTGATACAAAACTTTCAGAAAATACGAAAGGAGTCGATTGTAGAAGTTCAGGATGGTAATTTTTACTCAGCACAGGTGTTTTAATCTACATCAATAAACAGATGGTTTATTGTGGAAGTGTTGGAGACTCTAGAGGACTGGTTGTTACGACTTCAACTCCTGAAACTCTGCCAGCTCCTCCTGCGAATCTGGGAATTGAAAGGGAAATTCTAGCTGGAGTTAAACAGAAACGCCAAAGTTTCATTGATCATAAAGTTAACTCGATTCAATTGACGAGGGATCAGAAACCTGAAGACCCTGAGGAACTTGATAGGATTATTCAAGCCGGAGGAAGAGTGCAGAGACTTGTTGATAATTTGGGAAATAATATTGGACCTTATAGAGTTTGGGAAAAAGATACCAATGTTCCTGGACTTGCTATGAGCAGGTCTATTGGAGATATGATTGCTAAAGGATTAGGGGTTATTTCGGAACCGGTTTGTACTTGTTATAGTCGCACGACTGAAGATCTGTTCATTGTACTGGCTTCGGATGGTCTGTGGGACGCGATGGATAATGAGGACGTGGGTACATTTGTAGAATGTAACCGAGGAAAATGCAAGACAAACACTCATTCCCCAATGTACTGCACCGAAATCAACCCATCAAACGCATGTATATCACAGATCCTCTGCGAAGAGGCCCGAATGAGGTGGTTCACAATAGTAGAAGAAGAAGACGTAGTAATAGACGACATCTCCTGTATCGTCCTCGAGTTTTCCAAGTCCTCAGGGAGCGGAATCAAGCACTTCAAACGTCCTCCGCCAGTAGACGAAACCGTCGACAAAGACCACGAAGCAGGACTAAAACGAGCGCCAACCTTGAAAGACGTAACCGTGCAAGACCCTCGACGAGGAAGCGTAGTGAACGACATTCTAGACGATCAACAGTTTTAATTATTATTTAATTGTACTCCCAGGGCTCAGTTCCCATTGTTTGAAAGGAGGAAACTTTTCACAGCAGTATTCAAAAAAGTTTTTAAAAATTCCTCTGCTAAAAGGAGAAACTTTTCTTTTACGTTCTTTTAAGTACTCGATTTTATTCCAAGACAAAAATTCCCAGGTCGTCAAGTTGGCCAAGGCGAGAAAAACGTGAAAGAACAGAAGAAAAGTAACCATGAGGATAAACAACAGGACTACTAGAAATAAAATAAGAGTCAAAAGGTTTGAATAAAGCCAAACACCGAGACTTGGAGAGCTATGAAAGCAAAGAAGAATCTATTTAGATCTTACCCGGTAAAAAGCTACCCAAAGTTCTGAACATTGGAAGAAAACGTACCAGAAGAAGTAAAGACGGTTGTTCTGACCGATGCAGTTTCCCACCCAAGGACAGTGATGGTCGTATAGGTTTATGCAACGGCCGCATTCTCGGCAGTGCTTCGTTCGCAATGGCTGGGAAAACTTGCAGGTTGAACAGTAACGAGTGTTTTTTAAAGACTTTTTACTTGAACTTGAAAGGGACAGGTCTATGCTTTGGTGATCGGATGGAGTGTTTTCGTCTTTTATTGTGGGGATGTTTGCTTGGTCTGCTAATGGACGCTCTTCTATTAGGACGATGAATGTTGACTCTGGTTTTTCTGTTTTTCCTTCGAGAGGCCAATAACCGGGATCTTTTAGGGATACTATCATGTACAGCACTTGGATTAAACTGCTTTGTAACCAGAATAATACTGAAAAAGTGTCTATATTGAGAAGGGATGAACTCGTATATGTTAGAAATGCTAGAGTTAGGTAACGAAAAGTTGATAAGTATAGAATTGTCTTGAGACGTGTGCTGAAGTTACCCATGATTTAATATTGTTGGATTTTTAAGATAAATATTTAGAAGGATTGATCGAATTATGAACAGAACTCGGACTTTAGAAAACAATGATATGTCCCTATATAAACAAGTAAGCGGGTCAATCTATGGTATTCTCGACCATGAAAAACATGAAAACAGCAGCCTTCCGATAAACCCAAACTTACTATTATTTAAAGACAAGACCTTAAACACTAAATACACTGAAAGCTTATTCAAAGACGTCTCAAACATCGGCCCTTCGGTAGAATTCAAGCACAACATGAAGGTTTTTTATGTTTTTCATATATCGTTTCTCGTGATTAACATGATAACGACTTCGATTCACTACACAAATGGAACTGAATCTTACGCACACATGTTATTAAGAATGACTTTGCTCAGCTTTATCTTCTGCATTAGTCTTCTCTCTGCTTATCTGGTGCTAAAAATACCTGGACTCCTCATCAAATCTAAGAAGATTTTCTTGCTTATTAGCCTCCTGACCATGTTTTTCTTGATTCTTTGTGATGAAAGAGTATTGTCTGGCATCTCGGGCACTGCTTATCAACAGGATATTTCTTGCACTGTATTAGTTGTTGGGTTTTATATTTGTATGTTGAGGGTTATTTTGTTGAATAGTTTTTTTCATTTGGCTGTTGTTAGTGCTTCTGCTCTTATTGCCTCGCTTGCGTTTTTTATGGCATTTTCGAAAGTTTCGAATTTAAACACTTTGAATGACTTTTTTATACTTTTAGTGTTTTTGGCATTGGAACTTATGGAAACTCATCAAACCGACTACCGAACACGTCAACTCTTCTGGAGAAAACAAATGGAAGAAGAATACCTCGACAACTACGAGCTAGTAAGCGAAGACGGAAACACAACAGCAGCCAGCATATTCACCGACATCGAGCTCGTAATCCAAAGTTGCGACAAGATCAAAGCAAACCTAAAATCCGCAGCAGCCGTAATAATGTACAAAGACGTAAAACGCAAATTAAAATCCGCTCAAAGCGACTTAGAACGCGTAAAACGTCGTCTAGCCCAAGGAACTTTCTCCAACATCACAAAACTTGACCAATACTCAGGCCTTTCAGAAGAAGAAAAAAAGTACATCGTCCAAAACTTCACAAACAACAACAACGAAGTCCTTAAAAAGGCGAAACCGATTTCAACGAAGCTTCTTTCAGCTTCAGTCATGTCAGAGCGACTTGTCGAAGTGGAGAACTTGTTGAATGCGGTTGGAACTGTCTGGAACCTTGACATTTGGTTTATTTTTCACTCGACTAATGAAAGTGTTGCGATTATTGGGAAGTATTTGTTTGATAAGTGGCAAATTGTTAATACTTTGATGATTTCCAGTTCGATTTCGGGGAATTTCTTTGTGGCTTTGGAACAGGTAGAGATTATTTAGGCGTATTTCAATAATCCTTATCATAATGCCTGTCATGCTGCCGATGTGGTTCATAATGTTTTGTACTTTTTCATTAATAGTTTTGTTTTTGCAAGCTTGACTTCTATTGAACTGGTTTCTGCTATTGTTGCTGCTTTGGGACATGATGTCGCACATCCGGCTTTTACGAATAAGTTTTTAATTGCTGATAGGGATGAATTGGCACTTTTGTACAATGACCGTTCAGTATTAGAAAACATGCACATTTCTAAAATCTATTCAATTCTCCAAAAAGAGCCATGTAACATATTCTCAAACCTGAGCGAAAACGACTGGCAAGTTTGTCGAAAAATAATAATCGAGATGATCCTCGAGACCGACATGTCGCGTCACTTTGAAAGCCTAGGAAAATTCCGAACACGAAGTAGCAGCATCGGGGACATCGACCTAGAAAAGCCCGAAGACAAGCTTTTCGTGATGTCGATGGCAATAAAATGCGGGGACATCGGACACAGTGCAAAAATCACTGAACTCCACGAAAAGTGGACTTTTTTAGTCTGCGACGAGTTTTTTCACCAAGGCGACGTTGAAAAAGAGCGAAATATGTCAGTTTCCATTTACTGCGACCGAGAAACAACTGACATTCCTCGAAGCCAGGCAGGTTTTTTAAAGAACATCTGCCTTCCCCTCTACGAGGCCTGGTCAAGTTACTTGAAGTCAGAAGCGATTCACAAAAACTGTTGCGATCAGTTAAAAGCGAACTTAAAGTCATGGGAATGTAAATTTAAGACTAAAGATTTTAATTAATGGAAGAAGATTTGAAGTTTCTTTGTGTTCTCTGCAGAAAACCGACTTTGATGTGTTGTGCTTCTTGTAAAAATGTGTTTTATTGTAGTGAAGCGCATCAGATTCAACATTGGAATCAACATATGCATGAATGTGTCTTTTCTGAAGAGCCTAGTACTGAAAAAAGCCAGGATAGTGCCTTTGAAGGACCTGATATTTCACAGCCTTTTGATAGTGTACCTGATAATTCCTTGATTGCAAATGAAGAGGTTTATAGCAATAAGTTTAAAAATCGAAAAGAGGTTCTTACTTTGATTGCACTTGGAAAATCTGCTCAAGCTTCTAATATTGGAAGGTTTTATTTCAATAAAGTTCTTAGTGAATATGAACGAAATCAGTTTTTTGATGTTTATGAATTGCTTACTGATGGGGTTTTACTTACTAAGGCTTATATCACTTCTGGAGAACTTGGACAAGCTAGGCAGATTTTAATGACTTTAGTTTCGAAGATTTATTCACATTCTGGAAGTCATGTTGTTAAACCTGCCAGCTCCTTTAGACCCGATGAAAGTCGTTCAGAAAAAGGTATCCTAACATTCGAAGATCTAAAACTAAAAACCAGTGTATACAGCACCTTAGCAGTCCTCTTCAGCACATGTGGTGACAATATAAATGCCGAGAAGATGTATGTCCAATACACCAAGTTGATTAGTTTTCACATCGGTCCAGCCAGTTTAGAATCAAGCAACTGTTATTTCATGTTAGGTCTTTTTTACCAAGAGCAAAAACTAATCGAAAAATCCATCGCGGCTTTCAAGAAAAGCGAAGATATAAGAATAGAAACTCTTGGAGATGAACATGAAAGTGTTGCAGACTGTCAGTATAACCTCGGCCTTCTCTTTAAAAAGAGAGAAAACTGGTTCAAAGCCAACAACTGTCTTCAAAAAGCTCTGAGAATCAGAATAAAACATTCAGGCGAAGGCAGTCTTCAAGTGGCTCAGGTCTATGAAGCGATGGGCTCCTTGTTCATCATGATGAAAGACTTCAAAATGGCTGAAGACAAGTTAAATAACTGTCTCGCCATCAGAAAAAACCTTTTAAAACACTGCCCTGGACATGAAGACCTTGTCAGGGTTAACTCGCTTATTTCACATCTGCTTAAAAAAGTCACGGAAGAGAAAAAAAAAGAAATGGTTCGAAGAACGGAATATAGCCTTATCAATCATAACTTCAGTCCAGATACATCGACTAATAATCCTCAAACATTTAGAAGTTTGCAGGCAAGTGTTGAGTATTTTCAGGGGAATGAAAATAGTCATAGAAAAAATGGGGTTAAAGATGAGGATAGCTTTCAGTGGCTTGGAGACTCGCCTGATAAGAGAAGCTAGGGTTTTGTAGGATTATCAATATTTAAGTGATTAAACATAATTACCTGAATCCAGCCGATTTTCCAAAAATCCAGAAATTCAAAATCATATCCAAAAACTCATCAATCCACCAAACCAGATAACAAAATTCGAACATTTATCCATCCAGCAGTATTCCAATCAAAATAAAAATGTCCAAAGCCCTAAGACTGCCTTCAATAATCAACAACTTTATAGTAGAAAAATGGTTAGACGATAATCCAGTTACAGTCTCACAAGCAGAAAATTCCTCATCCTCATCGCAACCCCGAATTTCATCAATGCCTTCATTTTCAGCATCATATGACGGATTTTCTCTATCAGACAACAATTACTTCATCCCAGCAAGCACAGCCCTTCCTCTTCCACGAAATTCTCAAATTCTCATCACAGACTGGAACCTTTTCTACTCAGAAGGCCTTCATCTGGTGATTCTTCAAGCTGAGGTCCAATCAGAGCAACTGGAAGACACCCCATCAAAAAAAATCAGCTTAAAAAACAACCCTCTCATTTCAACTACTTTAAAAAGATTCAAATTTCAACAGCTTCAAAAAAAAGTAAAAAAATCTTTCGAACAAGTTCCTGAATTCTGTCATTTTCAGTCATTTCCTTTGAAACACGGTGAAAGTTCAGAGAAGTATCAGAAAAAAAAAGGAAATAATGAGTTTAATCGAGTTAAAGAAGAGTCTGATGATGATATCTTTGACATGATCGACCTGAGCACAGCGGATCAGTCTTCAAAGGCGAATGCTTCTGACTGGAACATCGGAATCGAGCAGTTCCCGGACTACGCATTGGAGTACCTGAAGCATAAATACAATTTAATTTAGATTCATTATAATTGATGGAAAATGATGAAGGGTGCTCAGAAGAGCCTTATAACTTTGAAGAAAAAGTTGAGTTCATTCGTTCTAAACTTATGAACTCTTACACATACTGGAGTCTGAGAAAGCTTGCAAAAGAAGAAATCATTAAACCCAAGTACAAAGCTAGCGACCTTCCTGAACAACTGCCGAAGATTATGAAGGACTTGGATATTGATATTCAGTTCAAAAATAAGATCACTGACCTTTACAATAATATGCATTCATTAGATGTTAACTCTAAGTTTGCTATTTCAATGAATCATAATCTTGACCCTTCGAAGCCTCAGCCCCCTTTGCCCGCTTATTTTTCTCAGAACTTATTTGAACCTCTTGCTTCTGTTTCGCAAGCACGGCAGGAATGGAGTAACTTTTTGAAGAATAGAATGTTGAATTATGCCTTCGAAGTAGATAAACCTCTTGTAGGTCCAAGAAAGGCTCCTTGGGTCTTCGCGATTCCTGAAGACTGTGGTCCCCAAAAGGCCGGAGATGATGACGACACTGATAAAATAGAAGTTAAGGACAAGAAAGACGACACCCCCCATCTCTACGATGATAAAAACATTCTAGACGCAATAATCGAGGTCAATAACTCAAATTACAGAAACGAACTTCTCGAATGGGGCATAATCAAGCTCCACTTTCGCACACCATCCATCGACCAGCTTCGTGAAGACTACGAAGAACTCGACATCGCAATAAAACAAATCGGTGTAGACGAAGAAAAGCTTTTTATCGACGAAAGAATCTCCTTAGGCGAGAAAGTCCTCAGCAAAGGCTACATCCTTTACATGATCCAATTCGCGAAGCGAGGTATTCCAACATCATTACGTGGAAAGTTCTACTCACGTATCCTCGACTGTCCTTCAAATTCAAAAGACTCTTCATATTTCGAGTTCCTTCTCGAGCAAGTCCAAAAATGGGAACTTTGCATTGACAAGATAGTTTTAGAGGATTCAAGAGATGTTTGCAATGATGATAAATTCTTCATTTTTCATGAATTATTAGAAAAAATTTATATGTGCTTTCTCAGAGACCCTGCAGTTGCTGAGAATTTAAAAGCGCTGCCGAATCACCCTTTGATCGGGATTTCTGAGGGGAAGTCAATTGGGCATATCCCGCCTTGTGGAGTTATTCCTTTTAAGTACTTCTCGAAGTACATTGCGCCGATTACGTTTTTATCTGAGCGAGCGGAGGACTGTTATTATATTTTTAGGAATTTTTATTGCAAGTATCTCTGTTTTTTGCATAGTTTCACATCTGAAGGAAGAGGGATTATTAGCTTGTGTCGACTTTTTGAGGACTTGCTGCAGGCTTATGACTCTGACTTGATGTATCATATGAATCAACTTGGAATTCCACCTTTAAGGGTTGCTTTTCCGTGGATTTTTTATAGCTTTGTAGGGTTTATTGAAGTTGAACAGGTTTTTCTGCTATGGGATAGGATGATTGGGTATGACTCTCCTGATATCATCGTTTTACTTGCTGTTGCTTTGTTTGTTTATAGAAGTGATGCACTTATGCAGTGCTCGTCGAAGGAAGAGATTGATGACTTGTTTTATGACCTATCGCATATCAGGGCGATTCCTCTTATACAGAATTATTTGTTTGTAGAAAAACATTTAGTTTAATAGTTTTCAATTCTTAAGTAGATTATCCTGGAATAGCAGGATTAATGAATAATTTTACTACACTTAGATAAAAAACAATAATCTACTATAAAATTTCCATCAAATTCAAAAATTAACCAAATTAATTCCAACTTTCACCAATCCTCAATCTTTTCTTTCTTCTAGTTTTCAATCCTTAAGTAGAATATCCTGGAATAACAATAACTAATGAATACTTTTACTACACTTGCATAAAAAATAGTTTAATATTTTCAACCCTTAAGTAGATTATCCTGTAATATCAAGAACAAAGAAATACTTTTCCTAAACTTACATAAAAATCAATAATCTTCGCTAAAATCTCCATCAAATTCAAAAATTAACCAAATTAATTCGAACTTTCACCAATCCTCAATCTTTCCTCCCTTCTAAACTCCTCCCAAAATCCTAAAAATTCCCAAACAAACAACCAAATCCATCAAAACCCAAAAAAAATTCAAATTTCTCTGCTCTATAAATGGTCACAAAAATCAAAAGAGAATGGCTCATTTCCTCTCATCCTGAAAACATCAGAGACCACTACACATTCCTGAACCAAACTCTGGGTGAAGGTTCATACGGATTCGTTAAAGTGGCAACAAGGAACTCTGACGGTGTCCGTCGTGCAATAAAAATAATTCCAAAGAAACGAATTAAGCGTCCAGAGCTTCTAACTCGTGAAATTTCAATAATGAAGCAAATTGACCATCCAAACATAGTAAAACTTTACGAGACATATGAAGACATTCAGTATATCTACCTTCCGATGGAGATCTGTGAAGGAGGTGAGTTATTCGACAAGATAATAGAAATGGGAAGGTTCCCTGAACAGTTGGCCTGCACGTTATTCCTTCAGATGATCTCAGCGATTTCTTATCTACACTTGAAAGAAATCGTTCACCGTGATTTAAAACCTGAAAACTTTTTATTCACAGGTCGCGATGTTCATTCCAAGTTGAAACTCATTGATTTCGGCCTGGCCAAGTCAATATCAAAGGAAAAACTGATGACGACTAAAACAGGGACTTGTTATTACGTCTCTCCTGAAATATTAACAGGGCCTTATACTTCTAAATGCGACATCTGGAGTCTTGGGGTTATTCTCTTCATGATGCTTTCAGGATACCCTCCATTCGACGGGGAAACAGACCGCGATATTTTAGAAGCTGTTAAAAGAGGCAATCTTCAATTCGCTGAACCTGTCTGGGACTTGATTTCTGACTCTGCTAAAGACTTACTTTCACATTTACTCGACAGAGACCCTGAAGCGAGATACTCAGCTGAGCAAGTAATCGGGCATCGTTGGTTTTCACAGTTCATCAACTCACCTGAAACACCTGCAGTTGTCGATACAACGATGCTGAAAATGTACCAAACTAGTGTCAAGTTCAGAAAAGCTGTTTTAAACTACATGGCTACTCAATGCTCTTCTGATGAAATATCTGAAATCGTGAATTTGTTTGTGAAACTTGATACTAATCGAGATGGAACTTTAAGTATCGGAGAAATTCAAGCTGCTGTCAGTCATTCGAATATTCAGGATCTTGATAAACTTATTCATGCTCTTGATATTGATGGCTCTGGATCTGTTGATTTAACAGAATTCGCTGCTGCACTTATGTCGAAGAGGATTTATTTGAGTCAGGAAAAACTTTGGAATGCTTTTAAAAGGTTTGATATTAATGATCGAGGAAAAATTTCTGCTGATGAATTGAGAGAAGTTTTGGATAAGGAAGGGCTTATTAGTGATCCGAATTATTTTGTGGAGATGATTAAGGAAGTTGATATTAATGGCGATGGGACTATTGACTTTGAAGAGTTTGTTCAGATGATGGAAAAAGTGTCAGAACATATTAGATAGATTTAGTTTATCAGAAAGAGTTTTGATTAGTTAAGTTTTTTTGGCTTAGAGTTGATTAGGAATTATTAGAAATTTTTTTTTGTCTATATTTTTTTTAATATGAGAAATTCTAGTTCGATTGTTCCAAGCTTGTACAGAAGTGATGATTATATCAAGAGATTATCATGCAGCAATTGCAGAATACCTTACTCTTACCAGATGGAGTATATTGATTTATTCTGCTCTGAATGCACGATTAAAAATTATAATAAATCCAATGTCGATTCTAACATCATTTGCGGGCATTGTAAAGCTACTCAAACTTCAGCATTGTATTGCAGTTCGTCCTGTGGATCTAAAGTTTCAGATACATCGATAAAAGTGAGAAATTACGAAAACTTCATAAAACTGCCCTGTTCAAATCATCCTGATGAAAGAGCAGAACGAATTTCAAACAAATACTTACAACTTTATTGCTCATCATGCAAAACAATAGACGAAACTCAGCCAGTCAAGTACTCATTGATTGAAAACAAATTCAAAGACTTATTTCTTAACAATTTCAAAAAATTTTGCTATGAACGTAAAAGGAAGTTAATCACTTTTAACCTTGTTGATATGCTCGAAGTCTGTAGGTGGATGAATCAAATCAATGAAGGGCTAGTTTGTGTTACACATCCAGAGACACTCGGTATTTACATTGATAAAAAAATGAACACTTTATGCAGATCTTGCCATAAAAATCAAGCAATAAAGATCGATGATATTGAAGAAGTTGCTGAAATGGTCATTGAAATTGCTAGAAAAAAAGCTAGAGAATGTAAACCGAACTGTTTTAACAAGTATATGATTAAAACAGTGAATTACTTTAGAAGACCGGAAATAAGAACAAAAGAAGAATTGAGATTACTTGTCTTGGAAACAAGGGACTTTCTTAATGAGGTTGATTTTCAACAAGTTAGATGTGTGAAATGTTTTAATAAAATTTCTGTTGGAAAGAGAGTAGGAGTGGAAAATAGTTGTTCTCATGTAATATGCTTTAACTGCTACATGTCGAATATTTCATCATGCCCTATTGATGATCAAAATATTCAACCAAAACAATATTGCAAGAACTCGTCTTTAAATATTCCAACTTGTCATGGTTTTCATGAATTTGGTATAGAACATATTTATAAATTACCTTGTTTTCATTTTAGCTGTGAGAAGCATATTCATTTAAATTCTTGCATTACCTGTGGATTCAAATTTTCAGTTTTAGATGGTTTTAAAAAGGTCATGATCTCTGAAACATCGAGAAATTTGATTGATTTTTTTGATGTTCGATGTACAAGTCATCAAAGTGAAAAAATTGAGTTTTTTTCTATTAATCCTATGAGTTTACATTGCACAATGTGCAGATCTTTCAAAATGCCAGATGTTAAATTGCCTCTTATTGCATATCCAATCAAAATTAAGTTAGCATTCCTAGATATTATTTTTGATAATATTGAAAAATTTAAAGATTTTCAAATAGATCCTCATTCAATTTCAGCCGGTATGTTGAAAATTTATGCCTATTTAAGAGTGCTTGACTATCAGATGCTTGTGAATTTTTTCAATATCCTTAGGACTAGGAATGGATTTCTTTGTCTTGAGAGTGTTGATAGATTAATTTTATTTGATGTTTTTCAATCAAAATCAACAAAATTTTATGAATACTTCAAAGTCAAAGAAGATTCAAGGCTAGTTTTTACATTAACGATGAACGAAGACATGATTTTTTCTGGATTTATATTAAATAAAATTATTTTCTATTCTACTCATACCTGCTCAAATTTAAACGTGAAAAAAATTGAAATTAAGTGTTTCAGAGATAAATCAAGGAATCATTTAGAGAAAGAATTAAAAATTAGTTTCGGTCACTCACAAAATCTGGATGATTTTTCTGAGTGCTTCTTTTTATCGAATAGTGTCTATTTAAAAGAAATGCAGGTTTATGACTTTTACGTACCTATTCCTTCTGGATATCATTACTGGTCCAAACCTTTTTCAAAAATCAAAACTGAAAAATTTTTGATCGAAAAAGGTCCTAAGAATAATTTTAGGGAAAATGATATTGATGGAAATTTTGGAGGAGTGCTAAGAGGCCTGATGATTAAAGGAGTTATGGACTTCTTTAAAAAGGAAAATAGTTAATTTCTTCAGTATAAATATGAAATAGTCAGCAAGGGAATGATTTGAATATGGCATTTAAATTTCGAAGAATCATTTGAGGAAATCATTGTTTGTAATATTTTGGGTGGATTATTGGAAGAGTATTTTTAAATGATTTGGTTTTTAAAGGTGAGCTTGTTTGCATGAACTTTAAAATATCATGTTTTTATATCATGATAATTAAATCCAAGATTATGATTTGGTAGAGATAACAAACTTAACATGATTATTTACCTAATTCATGATATTATGTATATTTTAGCAATTCTGTTCAAAAAAAAGATAAAGTCTATAATCATTCTCAAAGTAATTAGTGATATACCTAAGGTTTCTCTATTGTTCTTCTACATTTTCAATCAAAATCTAGTAATTCATCTGAACAGGATTGTAAAATCTTAATAAAAATTGCCTATATAAATGGAAACATTCGAATATTTCTCGTCAAAAAGCGCCCAATAAGAAACCTGTCAGTTATTTCATCCTATTTTCAGGTCTCTATAATCTTAAACCCCAAACAGGCAAAATCCATAAGTTTTATAATCTTTAATACCACATCAAAAGACCTGCTTAACTAGTCCTTTTCAAGAAGAGTAGATGCACGAATAACTAAAAACTCTTAATCCTTAAAAATTCCTGAGCCAGGCTTACTTGATTTGAATTATAAATCTCTCCAGTCATTTTCCTTTTCAAGTCATCCATATCATCAAGATATCTAATAAATAAATATAACAGTCTAACTAAAAGACGCCAAAATACTAAGAAAATCTTACATATATTCAAACCCTTATTTAAAACCTTTAAATCATCTAAGGTCATAATACAAATTTATGATTTTATGCAAAGCATTTCAAGCAAACCTCTGTAAAACTAAGTTGAAATCCTATTCAATATTGGAAATAAACCCAACTTTTCCACTTCCTGGAATTGAAATCTCTTATGCTTTCTTATGTGTTTTTCCTATTCGATCGACATACTATGGCCGACCTAAATGAATAAGGTCCACAGAATAATAAAACCCAAAATGTGTAATTTTAACATCGCCTGCGCAGCAAGAGAAGGCCACTGTGACTGTGAGAAGCCAAAAGCTTTCTCAGAGATCATAAAGCCAATTCCAATCCCTTTCTGCGTTCCAAACGAGGCATCATATCTAAACACGCTATTCCGAATAATAATCCAGCAGAACGAGATGATTAAAAACATAGCCGACCAGACGAAGGCGGTATTAGAAAGACTATCAAACATCTCAGATCCTACACCGTCATCGGTATCATTATCAAGTGAAGAAGTGACGACATCAAGCCAGCTTCAAAGGATAATCTGCGGGCACGACTATGACTATCAATATTCCCTGAACCTCATCAGCGAGATGCCAAACCCGGCGTACAAAGAAAGGTCATTTTCGATTCTTTTACAAATCGTCGACAAGAACGGGGAAAAAGTCATCTTGCCTGAAAGTGTAAACTTTAAAGTCATGCTTTTCACCACTGAAAGTCCTCCAAAAGTCATGAAAATCAATACTTCTGGTGATAAAGTCTTGAAAGGTACTGTTGAAGCTCAAGGCAACAGCACGATTTTCTTTAGAAAAATCGCGATTAAAGAAGTAACTTCACATTTCAGAAACGGCTGCTTCTTTTTCGTTGTGACGACGAAAGATACTAATGTTATCAAACCGCTTATTGTTGATAATTTCGTTGTTAAGGCAAGGAAGATTAATAATGAAGGGGCTCCTAAGAAGAAAGCAAGGCTTGAGTCGAGAAGTGAATCTCCGACATTGTCTGAAGTTTAAGTAGGAATAAATAATATGGATCAGGACGTTCTGATTAGATATCTTATAAATATGGAACCAAGCAAAATATCTGTAACTTTAGATGACTTCGAAATTATTAGGCTACTTGGAAAGGGGCAGTATGGGAAAGTCTTGCTTGTTAGGAAAAAACATAATCAGACTTTGTATGCTATGAAGATTATTAAGAAGAAAATTATACAGGCGAAAAATCAAGTCGCTCATACTTTGTCAGAACGGTCTGTTCTTAGTCGCGTTAATCACCCATTCATAATCCACATGAACTACGCATTCCACAACTCAAAAAACCTCTACATAGTGATGGAATATTGTGCAGGAGGTGAGCTATTCTTCCACCTAAGCAAGTTAAAAAGCCTTCCAGAGTCCTCCTGCAAGTTTTACGCGGCATGCATAGTCCTAGCCCTTCGTCACCTTCACTCCCTTCAAATAGTCTACCGTGACCTAAAGCCAGAAAACATCGTAATAAGCCTCGACGGTTTCCCCAAAGTGACTGATTTCGGTCTCTGCAAAGAAAACATCACAGGTGCCTGTTCAACATCAACAGTCTGCGGGACTCCAGAGTACATTGCTCCAGAAGTCATTCTTCGGGCAGGCCACGGCCTGACCGTCGACTTCTGGAGTCTCGGCTGCATCGTTTTCGAAATGTTGACAGGTTTCCCTCCTTTTTACTCAATTGACCGAAGAGAAATCTTTAAAAGCATCGTTCAAAGTCGCGTCAATCTCGCTGAAATCAATGCAGGGACCACTGCTCGCGACTTTGTCGCTCAACTGTTGGTGAAAGACCCGAAATATCGACTTGGCGCGAAGGGGGTGGAAGAAGTCATGGCACATCCTTGGTTTGATGATGTTGATTGGAATGCACTTGAGAATAAACTTGTTAAGCCGCCTTTTGTGCCGAAGATTAATGGACCTTTGGATGTTAGTTGGTTTAGTGAAGAGTTTACTAAGGAAAAAGGGGATAGTCCTTTGCCTAGTCCTTCTGGAATTAGCCCAGGGATGAATTTTAAAGGGTTTTCGTATAATGGCAGTCAGGATTCTGGATGTGTATTTAATGAGATGTTAGTTTAGAAGGTTTGGGTTGGTTTTTAGGGGTTTGAGTTATTTAGATTATTGGATTTAGGATTTTAAGTTAAGGGTTTTAGAGTCAAGGATAATCTTTAAGAAAATTTATTTATTGTCGTTTTTCAATGAGGAAAACTTGAAATTTATGAGAACTCAAAATAGTATCATTTAATTAGTGAAATTATAAAACTGGCCCTACCTGATGCTTTCGTTAATTTAAAATAATTGACAAGTTGATAAGAAATGCTTGTTGCTTTCTTTTTTATTTTTTTTCTTTTCAATCTTCTCGAATAAATCTGCTATTTGAGACTTGATCGAAGTTTCAAAACCTCGAACATGTTCATTCTTTTCTTCATGATTCGAAACTCGATCATTAAGTAGACTGATATTCAAAGTCATCTGCCTTAGAATATTTTTCTGAGCTTCTAGATTAAAAGACATTGAAACAGCTTGTGTTTCAGTAAAAAGACTGCGATTTTTCTGCTTCTTTTTTGAGTTTACGACTAAATTTTTAGAGAACTCTAAGCATTTTTTCGCATTTGTCCTGATTTCACTTAGACTTGCTTTAGTACTTGCCAGATTTTGCTTTATTTTTAAAAGTTCTTCCTCGCCTGTCTCTTCTTCTGCGATGCTCAAATGGTCTGACTTGGAATGGATTATTTTTTTTGGATTCTCAGGCTTTGATGCAGGTTTTGTTACCAACGTCTTGCTTGACCTGTTTACTCGAAAACAGCCTGGGGAATTTGTAGGTCTTGGAGATATCGGAGACTTTGCTGATCCTTGAGACTTTGCAACTACTGGAAACTTCGAAAATGATGGAGATCTTGCTGGGGATCTGCCAGGTGATTTCAAATTGAGAGGATTACTAAAAATCTTATCCCAATCCAAAGAATCAATCTCAAAGTGTTTTGGTTTCAAAAGACTTTCACTGGTTGACTGCGACTTGATCTCAAAAACTGCAGGTTGAGTATTCCTTCTATTATTCTCAAAAGTAAAAACAATCTCCGGGTATTCAGACGACATGAATTATTAACTAATGATTAACTGGTTGCTAATAATCCCAACAATTTCATCTAATGATCTGCAACGAAAATGAAGTATAAGGAATAAAAATTTTGGAATTATGAGAAAAAATATTCATATATTTAAAATGGACAAAATAAGTACTGAAGACCTTGAAAAGACCGACAACTCCAAACTTACCTTTAAAAAAAACAGGTCTAAAGATGGAAGAGTCAGACCCAAGTCAGCAAGCAAGTACATCTGCGCTGGATTCGAATACAACTCAACTTCAAAACCTGGCAAAAGACACTCAAATCCTTCAGTCATCGAAAAGATCTTGAAAAAATCCCTACTTAAAGCAAAAAACGAGAAACTAAGCCAAAAAAAAGAATCAAAACTAAAAATACTCAAAAGTGAGATAAGAAAAAACGAAATTGACTATCAAAACAAGAAAATTCGACTTAATAATTCTTTAAGCATGAGGAATAAAAGAGTGAAATCAAAGGAAAAAACATTGAAAAGTAAAGAAAATCCGATTTCCTTTACTTTAAAGACTGACAACTCTCCCCGAACACGGAATATTGACCATGTTTTTATGAGTTCTTGCAAAAAAACCAAAAAAAAAACAACATCTGACCGAAAATATAAAAATTCCAACATTTTAGACTTTATCAAAAGAAAAAAAACTCAAAGACAACGACAAGAATTCGAAGAAAAAGTCACGAAAAAAGCTCAAAAGCTTGTAAAAGAAAGAAACATTGCAAAACTCGAAGAATTCATCACAAAAAGCTTTAGAAAGTCCCCTGAAGCCAGTTTTGACTCTTTCGAAAACTCTTTTGACCCTTGCAAATCAGGAAATTTTCATGATATCAACCAAAATATCAGCTATATCTATGAAGACGGGTCTGAAAGATCATTTGAAAAAGATGAAGAGATGTGTGTTGTTAAAGCTTTAACTGGAAAAACCTTTGAAACTGATGCAAAATTCACGGAAACTCTAGATGATGATCGAAAAAGCACGGACTTGGTATTCAAAACTAAAGATTTTTCAAAAATTCTTAAGTCTCCTGAGTTTAAATCAACGAAATTTCAGTTTCCTGTTGATCTTGAGGTCGAGATACAAGAAAGTTTTAGTGTTAATCCTAAAGACCATAAAAAGAGAAACTTGGGAATTGAGAAAATTCCGATAATTATAGCTGTACCTTTAAAACCGATTTTATCGATATCAAGTTCTAGTCTTTCGATTCAGAAGAAAATTACTGAAAAATCAGATGTTTCATTGCAAACTAATAGAGAGTTATTGATTACTTGTGAAAATTCTACTTATATTCAATCGGCTCCGAAAGTTGCTTTGAAAACTATAAAAACTAGTAGCCTTTCACTAAAAAGTTCTATAAGCCCGAGCACTTCAAACCTCGAGCACTATTCCTGGAACCTAGCGCTATTATTCCTAATAGACCAGTTACACCTCTACGAGATCTCCGACATATCAGAGAACTTCCCAAACGTGACTTCTCAAGTATTAAAAAAAATCGGAAAAAAGTACTCAGGTTTAAAATCCTATCTTCAAAGCTCATTCGAAAAGTACTCCAACGATTTACTAGAAAACCTAAACTTCGAGCAACACACGACTTTCATTCAAAAAACCCATTCAAAAAAAATAGAAATTCAAAGAATTCTAACAGAGCTCTTCGAAGACAGCATCGAATCAAGTGAAAGTGAAGACAGCAAGACAGGCATCACTCACAGTCAAAGTCTTCAACATCTTCATGTTTCACCTGAAAAAAAAGAAAAAAGCAAAGACCTGGTCGTGTCTTTTGGTTTTGAAGATCAAGAAAACAAAGACGCGATAGTCATTTCAATAAGTGACGGGGAAAGTTCAGGGAATATCATGGAAGCTAACGACTTGAAATCCTTTCTTGATGAAGTTTTCAAGTTAATCGACTGGAAAATTGTTAGACAGGACCTTAGGAAGCCTCTGGTTAAGAACCCTTTAACGGAACTTGACAAACTTCAAGAGACTCAAATCGGTTCATTTACAGATACTCAGATTTTTCAGTTTCCTGATTTTTTTAATTGTGAAAGTCTTCTGGGACTTTTAGATCAACGTGAAAAAATGCAGGACTTTGAAAAAATTTATAAAAAAATGATCTTGCATGTGTTAAATGGACTTTTACAACAGTTTAGACCTTTTGGTTATCGAGGATTTCCTATGCCTTGGGTCCAGACTTCAAAAATTGGAAGCAAAGTTCCTGCGTTGGAAGACATTCAGGATAAAGTTATTTCGGATTTGTTACTTCTGAATTCTTTTGAAATTGGAAGTGATGTTGAAATTGACCCTTGGATGACTAAAGCTTCTGAGGCTCAGTTGATTAAAATAAAAGAAAACCAGCTGGATAAGATTTTGTTCTTTGAAGCAATTTTAGAGGAAGAGAAATGGGTTGATTATGAGTTCGAAGAGTCTCAGGTCAAAATTGACCTGGCTGATATGATTCTGCAGGACTTAGCCTTAGAATTAATTAAAATTGTTGAATAGTTTGAATGGGTAGTAAAGAAGTAGTGGAATTAAGTGGTTGAAAGGTATTTAATGAAAGTTACTATAGAAGTAGTGGAATTAAGTGGTTGAAAGGTATTTAATCAAAGTATTGAATAGTTTGAATGGGTGATATAGAAGTTGTGGAGTTAAGTGGTTGAAAGTATTTAATGAAAGTATTGAATAGTTTGAATGGGTACTATATAAGTTGTTGAAAGGTATTTAATGAAAGAGAACAAGATTTTGGAGTTATAGGTAATATGCATCTTTCATTCATTTTTAAGGAAAATAGTAGATTTTCATGGTTTTCATTATAATTTATTGGGTCATTTCTTGGTACCTCGCACTTAGACCGTACCCTACACATAGGGCTATTGAAAACAAACATCCGAAACCTGCAATAACTGCGATTACTCCAAAGTTTACCACGATTATACTTAGTCCTACTGTGTACCCGGCTTGAAAGTCACTTAAACAGTCTCCTTCAGCTAACCAAAAGGCTCCGACAATACTCCAAACTAGATGCCAGAGAACCCAAAAACACATCACGATAAAAGGTTTCCATAAAAAAAAAACTAAAAGTGCCCCTGATAGCCCTGCAGAGATACCCAGCCAGCTTCTTAAAGGTGCTTGACAACTATTAGAGTAGCTAAGCAAAGCAACAAGTACCGAACTGATCACAAAAGCAAAATGCATAATAGCGGCTCCAAAAAAGCAAGTCCTAAGATGATTAGCAAGCTGTTCATATCCAGTTTTAACCATGTTTCTCAAATTATAGTAAAATCCAAATCCTTCAATCTACTTATTTAAATACTTCCGTAGGTTAATTATTTTCTTGCCATAATCGTAACTTTTCTTAATCCCAGGCAAACTGGGTAAAACGCGAGAATCATACGATTTATAAGGAAAAATCGTAGAATTATTAGAAGACTTGCGCGACATAGGATTCGGAAACTTTGACGGAGAAGGACTGAGTAATTTTTTCCTTCTCGTATTCGACGCACTAACCGTTCGATCAAGTGAATATTTTCCATGACAGTCACAAGAACAAGGGTTTGAAGTGATTGAGTTGTATCGGGTGTTACGCTTTGAGTTTGAAAGACTTATACTTGAAGTGTTTGAAGTGACAACTGGAAGGTCGTAGTCGTTGTAGATCTGAGTAGGTTTAATGTTTTTGTTTATTGGTTCTGAGAGAGTTCCTAGGTTCGAAGAGTGAATTAGAAGCGATTTAATCCGGCGTGACCGTCTTTCCATTATTAATTAAATTTGGGATTTTCTGGCATTTCGGTAAAACTTGTGATTTTAGAAAAGGATTGAATTTTGATGATTTTTATATTGGGTGTTAAAAATTCGGTTAAATTAATCAATTATGCAGATTTCACCGGTTTGAGTAAAAATCCTCGTCACTTGATAAGGAATGGTGAGTATGGGACAAGGACGTTCTTTTAATCCGGGTGTTAATCATTTTCTTCACCGCCTCGCCTTGAAGCTTTTTAAGAACAGCTCGATTTGAATCAATAGAATTTCTAGCAGAGCGAAATCCATGAATCATCAAATCATCAGAAAATCCTGATTTAACCCCAAGCATTTTTTTCAATCTTTTTTCATGTTTTTTAATTTTTTTCAAGAAGTTCTGTTCAATATTCAAAAGTTTTAAAACTTTTTTCTCACTCTTCACAGCAGGTGCCAAGTAATTAGTGAGATTTTCCATTCGATGCACAGGCAATCCCATGATTTTTTGGATTTCTTCTGGTAAGGTCGGGTTAATGGCCTGGCTTTCTTTGTTATGCAAAAATGAGAAAAGATTTAGTTGCTTGTTGAACTTGAACAAGTCATTAATAGAGCTGGTCCTGACTCTTCTTTTAAGCTGCAAAATCCACCATCTTTGAATTAAGACAATTGCTGAGATTTTGATTACTTTGTTGCAGTTAAACTTGTACTTGATCATTGAAAAAAGTTTATGTTCGACTGATGATAACTCGCTGATATTTCTAACGATCATCACAGTGTAAGAGTACATGAAAACACCGAAAAATGAACTTAAAATCGCTATAAGTCTTCCTAAATGCGTCTTTGGAGTGATCTCGCCGTACCCAATTGTTGACTCCGTGTAAGACACAATCCAAAAACCATTCCAAACACTAACAAAAGCACTTGACTCAACACTTTGTTCATAAACATGAAGAAGATACCCGAAAAGTAAGATACTTAACACAAACATGATCAAAACACTAAGATTTGGATGTTTTTTCAGAAAACATCTCATCGTGAAGCGGAACTCGTCTTGTATTCCAAGAATATTGCAATAAAACCTGGACTTCAATGAGTTGTAACTAGAAAACTCGTAATAAGCTTTGTATAAATGAAGGACTCTCAACATTATGAAGCCGAGTAAGATGTCGTCGACTGACAAGGTCTGGCTTACGCCGATTTGGTCGAATGTGATCGTTTTTACTGTGAAAGGAGGAAGAAGGATGACGCAGAAGAGCAGTTCAATCATGAGTCTTATGAAAACTTCTCTGTCTTGATATACAAGTGAATGCTTGCTGAGTATTTTATAAGAAATCTTCATTTTCAGTATGTATTTGTGATATAATAATACAAATATCGCCTGCACTGCTGATAAAAAAATCAAAATTAAACGGAACATACTTGATTCAAATGAAAGTTTATAACCATTGTCAAATGTTTTGTCACAATCGTAAACACTTCCTACAACGATGATGACACTTAGTAGAAAAGTGCAAAGGGTGTTGAACTTTTGGGTTTTTTTCAATAATTTTAAACTGTTTATTGGAAGGATTGTTTTTGATTTCTTTGGAAACTTTGGCATGGTTGACTTTGGTTTGTAACGCAAATGAATTGACTGTAGTTTGACTAGCTCTGGGTTATCGAATAGTTTGCTTGCTCTTCTGAAGATTTTGTAGTCAATCGCTTCTTTTGCTTCACACAATTTAGGAAGTTCAAAACTATCAGTGTTTTTCATTTTTTATAATTATAACCTTTGCTTTAGATTTAGCAACGAGGAATTAAAAGGAACTAGCTTAAGGTTTTGAATTTTTTTGTATTTTGAGGTGAGTTTTATTTCGTGTTTATTGAATTTTTCGTTTTGGGAAGCTTTATGCAGGAGATGCTGGAGATATGGTTAAATGATGGAATTTCTTTGTTAAGGATAAAGAAGATTTATATATATGTTGATAAGGATATGAAAATATTCAAGTTGATTCGGTTTCAGGAAAGTTTGATGATATTATCACAGTTTATACTGATTTAGAATTATTTATTGATCATATACATTTAGAATTAAATTCAATGGGATATTCAAGGAAACAATCCAAAAGTTGAAAATTGTTTTTGATTGCCTTTTATCATAAATCAATCAATTTGTATTGTTGAAAACATCTTAATCAAGGTTTAAAATCTTTTATATTTGAATAAAATTATTCCAATGATTTTTCTTCATTAAACATATTTCATTTCAGAAATCCAAAAATTTTTAATCAATTTGATAAATTTCGTTAAAATATTCTTCATTTCTTACAGCTCGAAACCCTTAAAGTTTTTTCAGTCTTTGAATTTTATATACTCAACATGGACAAATCGTTAAGTCTTTCATTTGAAGATACTGGAAGCCAAAGCTACATTTTAAATGATTTTAGTCACGTCCCGAAGCCTTCAAAGTGTGGAAAACCTTCTAAAAGTGCAGCTGCTAAAGTAAAAAACGTCAGAAACTTCGATAAAGTTTATTTGAAATTAGCTCTATGGCCTGATAGAGCAAGTTCAGCAGTTCGTCAAGCTAATTACAGATCTCAGCAGAAAATAATCAAACTTAAGTCAGAGCTTAACAAAGAAAACTGCCTAAAATGCCAGGGATATAAGGAAAAACTTCAATCAACGAAACTTTCTTTATTTCACGCTTTGGATCTTTGTAGCACAATGTTGAAAGAAATATCGAAAACTAATAACTGATTTAATTCTTGCTAACTTGATTAGAATGTTTAAGTTTAAAAAGTTTTGGTTTAGAATAGGAAGTTTTAATATAATTAATGTTAGAACACTTTTTGAATAGGGAAAATTGAAGATTTGGAAAAATTTGTACTACTTAACGCACTTAAGTAGTCTAATTCACTAAATAATAAAGAAATTTAGCTTATTTTAAATTCACCCTCTATGCATATAAACTAATATCAGAATAAATCCATTCGTAAAACATTCCTGGCTCCCGCCTTAAATCTTTGAGATACTTAATTTCACTTTACCAACACCATCGATCATAATGGCATTATAAACCAGGAAATAATGAAGCGATCAGCAGCTATCACCGAGTTGGAAAACCAGCTTCAAGCCATGATAGGTCCGAACGGAGGACTCATGGAAACTCGCTGGGTAGGGAAGTTTGTGGAGCTGATGAAAGAAACAGCGAATCGAGAGGGCAGAGACTACCTACTAAAAGTTCTGTTCAACACTCCTCAAACCGACAAGGCCACTCTTTCCCGGTTCATCCAGCTGGGTGGAGTGGAGATCCTTGGCGACTGGATCAACGAGCACAAAGACACTTTAGAGCAAGATGACATCCAAATAGTTCACAGTTGCTTATCATGTCTCAATAAAATCACTATAAACACTGAATTACTGGATAAGACTCAAATCGGCAAAACAGTAAACAAACTTGCCAAACACTCTGATGCAAGTATTCAGGCTAAGGCCAACACTATTGTTTCCAAATGGAAGAAAATGGTTTCTGAGCAAGATGATCCAAAAAAACTTCAAAAACTCAAAAAAGAAACAAAAATAGTTGTCCCGAAAAAGTAAACTTCATTCAGGATCAAGGCCCCTGAGGTTTATGAAGCCCCTGACAGTAGAAATGAAGAAGTTTATATTCCATTAACTCCTCCAGACAGTATTGAAATAATGCCTAATAATGAATTCACAGAAAATACATCTTCGACTAAAAAAATTGTGAGGTATTTTAATACTTTATATGAACTAAGACTAATTGTAATAGATGGGCCGATCAAGATAATATTGAAAAAAACAAACTTTTTTGGCGAGGGGATGAACCCAATGCCAAATGTGCAAGTCTCAGGCCCATCGAAAATCATCAAGATGAAGACACTCCAAGAGCCATGTCCGTTGAAGACTTCAGGAAAAGAGAAACTCAAATGGAAAGAGAGTTAAACCGAAAAGAGAAAGAAAAAGATGACCAAGTTAAAGGAATTCTAGAAAATATGAGTCCTAGAATCGCTTATAACACTGTTCGTAATTCATAAAAAGGCATCAGGGTTAACATCTCCAGGACCAGAGAACGAATTGAATCCCAAGAAGCTCGTGAACAGTTTCGACGAGAGCAGCAAGTCCAAAAGATTTCTTATCAAAGAGAAAGTGAAATTCCGAAATCGCCAATAGAGGCTTATTCAAAGTCGATCATCAGTTCATCGAAGGATATTTTGACGATTCCATTTTTTAAGCCAGGGTCTTACCCGCCGAAGGTGATAAGAGTTACTGATCAGCCAGCTTTGATGCAAGATGATTTTTTTAAAGTGATGAGGCCCCCACCACCGGAGAATACTCCGATCATGGGCATTTATGCACCGATGATGCCGCATGGAATGGCCGGAGGCATTGGTGGAAGTATCGCAGGTGGCATGACTGGAGCTATGAACAGTCGAATGACAACTGGATTGGCCGGGCCTAACACAATGCCTGGAGGAATGACGGGAATTGCACCGGGACTTATACCTGGAGGCATGGCTGGATCGATGGGGAATATGTTTAATCAAGGACTTAACCAGCCCCCACCTCCGCCTAGAGTTGGTCCTTTACCATCAGCTCCAATTCCATCATTCAACGCGATGATGCCAAGTAACTTACCAATGTACGACCCCAGCATGATGATGAACGCGATGGACCCTTACAACTTCATGGGCAAGAGCAAGATTCTCTACAACCCAGTGACAAAAAAGCCTCAAAACTACAGAACAGTCCCTTGTCGAAGATTTCACAGTACAGACGGTTGCGAACGAGGTGACAACTGCCACTTCATCCACGACTTCCAATACCAAGGCAGGCCGATTCCAAACTTCCAAGCCTGGAAAAACAACAACATGCAGAAGTCAATGCAAATGCACGGGTATTCAAATGTTCCAGGGTACTACCCCCCAGGTGACAACTACGATGGCCGAAACTAGAATAGTTAAATTCAATAATTTCGCTTTAAGTGAACCTACACCATAATATTCTCTACATTAATTCAGATTTATTTAAATCTTTATCGCAAGAGTTGAAGAATCAGGTTGCACCACGTTTATCTTAAAGTTTTGATTCTCTGAAATAAGAATTCTTTCTTTTGCCTTTCGCGCAATGATGATGTAAACAAGTAGCAACACCAAATAAGCGCCTCCAGCAGCCATGGCGACTTTGACCCCGACGTCGATGCACAATAGAGGAGCACTTCCATCACTTGGAAATTCCGAGCAAGTAGAAAGTGAAGTATTACTTTTAAGTATCCAAAAAGTGACTCCAATAGTTTGACTTGCGAAAGAAAAAAATCCAAAAAGTACTCCACAGTTCAAAGTAATTTTTCTTGAACAAAATGCGAAAATCGAGAAAAGCCAAACAAGAGTAAAGAAGACTGAAGCTCCTGCACATAAAGTATAAGCATAAAAAGCAAGTTCAAGTCCACTGAACATCTTGCAACCGGAATGCAGTTTGTTTGATAAGAGAGAATCTTCGAAGTCTTCTGAGAAGTCTGCTTGACTACAGGTCAGAGCTCTTTGGTCTTTGTAGTTGTTTTTGGAACATGAACTGCTGCATTTAAATAGACCTAACTCGTTATCGCCTGTTGTTGCCCAGATGGGAAGGAAGATTGATGCCGTTGTTAGTGATATTGAAGCAATCTTTAGAACTAGGACTATGAACCATGCGGCTTTGTGGTCGCATGGACCGATTCGAAGGTTCATTATCATGGGTTTTATTATATATGGCTAGTTACTCAGCGTTTATTGAAGAAGTCTTTCAGGAAATTAATCTTGCTAGGACTAAACCGGGTGAATATGCTGATCGGATGGAAGAATTGAAAGGGAATTTTAGGGAGAATTACTCGAGAATGAGGAAAGGAACGGTTCCTGTACTTACTAGGGAAGGGGTTGCGGGATTGAATGATGCTTTGATTTATCTACGATCTATGAGACCTGCTCCACCTCTTATCAAATCAGAAGGAATGCGTCGAGCAGCTCAATCTCACTGCAACGACACCGGCCCACTAGGTATAGTGGGCCACATCGGTAGTCGTGAATCAACTCTTCAAGACCGTCTCGACTCATTCGGAAGATGGTGCGAGTTCATCGGTGAAACAATAGACTACGGTTCAATAAGTGCATTTGAGTCAGTATCCAACTTAATAATCGACGACGGTCTTCCATCAAGGCCTCACCGAAATTTAGTCCTCAACCCTCGATTTAAAAAATGCGGAATAGGAGCCTCTAAACACGCCCAATACGGTGCCGTCATTTGTTGCGTATTCGCCGGTGACTTCATAGATCGAGAAGAACTTCCTCAAATTCCTTTCACAGACGACCGGGTTGATTTAGACCCGGATGTTAAAGATTGGGTGGAAGATGCTTTGAAGTTGACTTGCGAAATCAGGACTGACTCTGATGGGGCAAAAGTTACGAGAAGGGTGAAAAAAATCTGGGAAATGAATGATGGAACCACACAGACTACTGAGGAAATCACTAGAAGTTAAAGTAGTTGTTTTTATGGTTATGGTAAATATAGATATATGGAAGTCGCTTATGAGGATAATTACTCAGTTTGTCAAGGAAGTTGCTTGATGTGCTCATCGCAGACGGGACTTAGGTACTCGAATTACAATTATTTTCATATGATTTGTGAGGGATGTGCTTATAAGTTAGAGAATTCTCCTTTGCAAGATGATTCTTTTGGAAGTAGACCTAAATGTTTAAACTGCAACTCTTTGGTTAAAGTGGTTTTTAATTTCGAGCGGTATGATACTTACTCTCCCAACAAGTACGCTGATCAAGAACCGAATTATTTAAATATTCGAAAAAGTCAAAATCAAGATTTTCTATTAAACTCTCCTAATGAAGAAATAAAAAGTCCTGCACAATTAAATCCATCTATAAGTCCAGTTATTAAGAAACCTCAGGAGAAAAAGACAGTAACTTTAAATAATAAAACAAAACAAGGCGCTCATCAAATAGGACCTGTTATAGTAAATAGAGCCAAATTAGAGAAATGCTCTGAATGTGATCATCATTATTGCGAAACTTGCAGCGTTAACCTACAAAATTGCATGATCTGCAAAAAAAAATTAGTTAATGTCATATGTTCTATTTGCAATCGAGGTGTTGCTTTGAATAAACGAGGAGATTTCTGGGAATGTAGCTTTTGCAATTTATTAAGCCTTGAATGTTTCTCTTGTAAAACATTCGGATCTGCTTTAGACATAAGTGAAAAATGTACTACTTGTAATTGTCAAAAAAGTTCGAATGATTTGTGTAAAGTTCATCAACTTTGTGAAAGATGCTTTAAAAAAATGGGTAATAAATGTGAAATCTGTACAAAAGACAGTTTAAAATGTAAGTCTTGCAACACTTACGACATCATGTGTTTTAATTCCCTCTGTCCTTATTGCTACTACAAAACCAAAAGACCCTACTGCCTATCCTGCCATAAAACATAAACCCTTTCTCCATCTTTCTAATAAAAATAATAATAAATGCTAATATCAGCCTACATATTCAAATCTAGCTTCAACTCTCCACTTTTCGACTCAAAGTGCTTTTTCACATCAGGCCTTTCTAACAACCCTATCAATTCTTCCAACTTTTTCTTATCAAATTCCTCAACTTTAGCCTTATCCTTCGCTTTCTCTACTTTTTTATTTGGATCGACGAATACTCCTAGCATTTGATTGTCTTCAAGTTTAGAGTAAAGAGAACGTATTTGATTAACTGGTGGACAAATGTAAAGCAACAGATTTTTTATAGCAACGTAACCGGCTCTTTCTTTCTTAGAGAAATATTTTACGTATTCTTGGAAAGACTCTTGTTGGGTCTCGTTCGAAGCGTCGAGAGTTACGAGAGCTAGTCTTTCGAATTTGAATACTTCACTTAATTGAACTCGATGAGATATATTTATGTGGTATTGACTTGCTGGAAAACAGTCTTCGTTACCTTCTACTAATGTTGCATCGATTCCTACTCGGTAGTTTTTACTTCTGGTTATGAAACCTGACCATACTACGGAACCTATGTTTGGATTTTCTTCTTCTTTTTTTGGGGCTGGAGCTGGTTCTATTGCACCTGAATGGTTGACTGTTGGAGGTTGAAAAATAGGAAAGTTATAAGTAACATTCCCCATCATTCCATAATTGGGAATAACAAAAAGTGTTTGGAATTTGAGCAAATTTACAAAAGCTGGTGGTTTATCCATCAATCTCCGAACCAGCTCCGAGTCTTCCCTTGAATTCTTATCTTGATATCTGACTCCATTTTTAACTCCATTCTTAGACACAATATTATTCGTGTTCTTAAAAGAAATTTCTAAAGCTGGGTCGCCAAGTTCTTTCCTCTTGGATCCGTCATAGTCTTCAATATACAATCTTTTTCTACTTTCGCTAGCTTGTTCACCTCTTTCGAAGTCAACAAAAGCATAAGGACGAGTAGTAGAAGTAGCTTGTCGAATAGAAATTCTTTTAACTCTTCCGTACCTAGAAAAGACTTCACGAAGTTTCGCTTCTGGGGGAACAACTGCTGAGTGAGAGTATCCCAGAAACAAGTTTTTGAAATTATCATCATCGATTGGGTTAAAATTTGGGTTTTCTGGAGATATTGAATCGCCAACTATATCAATTCTACGGGTTGGGTCAGCAAATGCGACTTTTACTGGACGCCCGTCAACTATGATACCGTCAGCAAGTTCGTATGCACGCGTTGCACATAAAACTTTTCGGTATTTTATGAAGGCAAATCCTTTGGATGAGAACATTTCAATACCTTCGATTACTCCATAAGACTTAAAAGCATCATACAAAAGCTGTTTATCAGTAGACGGTGAAATATTCCCAATCCATACTTCCCGTACCATGAAAAAAGACCTAAAAAAATCAGGAACGTCCGATATATTTAAACAAGAAGGTTGATGTTCAGATAGTAACCTTTCCAGCATCCCTTGGTCCATGGCCGATCCAGGTTTAGGATTCGCATTATTTAATAGCATAATATTAGTGGCTTGTGCATTATCTTGAAAACTCTGAACTTTTGGCATCTGTTCGTTTATCTGAGTTTGCGGTTGCGGGGCCGGCTTCGAAGAGTTTTCTTTACTGAAGCTGACAGTCCAGCCCTGCCTGTTCAGGTCTTCAATGGCTTGTTTTGCTGCTTCAGCCGAACTCATCGACACGAATCCGTAGATAAAGTCTCTGAGAGGCTGGCCATTCGGCCCTTTTCGAATGATTTTTACTTCAGTCGTAGTCCCATAGCGCTCAAATGTCGATTTCAGATACTCCTGGGAGTAGTCCAGGGGAAGGTTCTTTACGTAGAGCTTTACACCTTCTGGAGATCGACTTCGGGAACGACGTCTTGGAATTGTTGAGGTCATTTTTATTGAATTATATGGATTAGAATATGGAATTTTGATTCAGAAAAATTTGGAAATTGGGATGTTTGATTTGAAGATTAGGACTTTGGAAGGAGGAATGGTTTAGGGAATTTTTTTGGATTTTTTTAATTTGGAGGGTTGAGAGGATTGGTTTAGATTTTTTTAAGGATCGGTGGGAATTTTGAGGTGGGTCTTGGAATGAATGGTGGAGGAATGGGTGTTAATTTTAGGATTATATGATTATTTGAGGTTTTTTTCGGTGATTTTTTGGATTTTTAGGATGAGGAAGAGGATTAGGATTTATTGTGGTTTTGGATTTAGGGGTTTTGGATTGGTTGTTTTTGGTGAAATTTGGGATTGTTTTGATATTTTATAATCATTAGAATGTTGACTAATGCTTTACTTGTCGCAGGAGGATATGCTGGCTTTCGTGCACTGATAAATGGATGCCGCTTACCAGATTCTTATCATTATTCATTTGAGGAGATATGCAGATCATCAGGGTTTTCAAGTGAAAGTCACTCAATCACAACGGCAGATGGTTATATTCTGCAACTTTTCAGAATAAAGAGTTCTAGTCCTGGGTCAAATGGAGATCCGGTGCTATTAGTACACGGATTAACTCAATCCTCTCTCTGTTTCATCGTAAACAAATCAACTCTAGCCCCAGCTTTCCGACTATCATCATCAGGTCACGACGTTTGGCTTTTAAACTGTCGAGGAAGTCGTTTCAGTCTTTCTCACAAACATTTCTCATCCTCGAGCATTCCATACTGGGACTGGACAGCCTATCACATTTCAAAATACGATCTTCCTTGCAGCATAAACTACATCCTATCAACCAGCAACAAAGAGAAGTTGAACTACATCGGTTACTCACAAGGAGGTCACGTTCTCTTGACTCTTCTATCATTAGATTCCAGTTACAACAAGAAAATAAACCTAGCAGGTCTTTTAGCGCCAGTGAGTGGAACAATAACAGCAACAGCCCGTTACTTCAAAAAATTGATAAGCGACCGTCAATTGAAGTACTGGGAAATGACTGGAAAACTCTCATCAGGAAGTCATAGTCCAAATGGAACCTTTCATTCAAAATTGGCTTTCGAGTTCCCTCAAGTGGTAAAATATTTATATACTGATAGGTATAACCCGGATATCACTGGAGACTCTTTTGAATTTTTTCCTTTTTACTTGAATCAACTGGCTGGAGGAACTTCTTTGGATAACTTGAAGTATTATCAGCAGCTTAAAGTTAGGAATCAAGTAAGACCTACTGCTTTTGATTATGGAAAAAAAATTAAAAATTCTTGTGTTTATGGAATGGATCTACCTCCTGTTGTTGATTATGGAAATATTACAGCGAAACTTGCGTTGTTTTATGGAAGGTTTGATAAAATTGTCAGTCCTAATGATGGAATTGCTTTTTGTGAGGTGGTTAAGAAGGAGGTTGTTGGATTTAAGGATTTTGATAGGAAATTGGATCATGGTGGGTTTGTTCTTTCAGGAGATTTAAGCCATTTTGATGAGATTTCAGAGATGATTAAGAAGGGTTAGGGTTTTAAGATAAACTATGGAGGAATAGAGGAGAAGATGATTAGAAGATCAGAGTAAATTTTAAAAAAAATTGGAGATATAGGAATTTAGGTCTTTTTAGAGATTTTTATTTATTCTTTGTATTTCAAGAGTACTCTATAAATCAAATTGATTGATTTGATTGAAGTAGTTTTTAACATCAAGATAGTTATTTGGAAAGAAGGCTTGGATTTTACTTAAAAATTTATAAAGGGATAGATAAAATATTTCTGATAATTTCATAATTTTTACAATTATCTCAAAATCAAACTTTTCTTACTCTTGATTCATGCTGAATCCGACAATATTGTAGGCTTTTTATCTAAATACCTTGTCAATTACTCAAACAAAATAAACTCAAAATTTTCAAATACCATTTATACAAAAAATTTATCAAATTTGAAATTTGAAACCACTATTTCTTAATGAAGACAGCTAATAAGATCATTTTAACTTAATCTAATCCTTGAATTTTTCGAATGACTTGTAAAAGAAGTTCATGCGGTTTTTTTAGATGTTTTTCAAGATGAAACAATGATGAATATTCCCTATAGCAGCCAATCCAGTGGCACTTGTACCTCAAATTCTCATGGATTATTTTATGGTGATACGACCTTGCACTATAAGATGAAAAAGCTTTTTGACATCCTCTTTCACATGTAAAAGGTTTTGTAAGGGTATGTTTACTGTTAGTATGCCTGGAGAATTGCTCTCTAGTTGCAAAGGCTTTTCCACAATGACAAATAAATGGCCTATGTCCTTCGTGGACTACTTTGATGTGCCTGTCAAGAGAGTAATGATGTTTAATTACTTGATCACAATGAGGACACTTTAGTCCTTCTGATGATTCTTCGCTTTCAATGGTTTTCATTTTAATAGCCATTAAATTAACCTAAGATAGAGGTAAGAAACAGAGACTATCTTATAATATATTATTTTTATATATAAAACTGTAATTTCTTTGAAGATAATGCAGAAGAAGGGAAGGGTGAAAGAAGGGTCTTCTAGAACATATTTTTTATAAGTTTTCATTTGATGTTTTGTATAATTTTACTTATAAATCTAAGAATCAGAAATATAAGATATTAGGATGATTTATTTTGAAGAATTATGCAGATTAACTAGATATTCTTATATGTTTAAACGTTTTTAAATTGGAGTAATACACCCTGTGTATCTCGGAGAATCCTTTTTTATCTCTGGAAGTAATCTGACCTTCTTATACTCGCATTTAATTAGATTTAATCCTTAAAAAAAATTTCTCTTAAATCAGCAAATCATCTCTTGCTTTATAAGAGTTGATAATTTACTTCCTTCTAACCCTCTCAGTGTAATTAGAAGCCAAGTTCACCATATTTCTCTAATCACTATCCATTTTTTCAAACAGATTGAAATTTAATCTAAACAACTATAAAAGTTCGCAAATCCTAGACTAGAATTCGTAATTAATAACACAACAAAATGAAAAATCAAAAAATCTCTAAATTTCCACTATTTTAAAACCTCTTTTCCTCACATCGAATTCAATCCATTCCATTCATAAACCTCCACAAAAAACCTCCACAAAAAACCCATGCCAAAAAACAACCATAAATGAAAAACCAAGAAGTGTCCATATTCGAAGACGCAAAACCAAGTGAAAAAATCTCTTTAAAAGTACAAAAAGGTGACTACCAAGTTCACATATTCCTAGAAGAAGCCCGTGGTTTATCAGGTGAAGACGAGAGGTAATCCCTAAAAAGCGACCCATTAGACCCTCTGGTGATTTTAACAGTATTCAACCAAAAAAAGTACACAAAACCAAAAGAAACAGTAGCCTCTACCTCAGTAATCCACTGGCGTGAGCATTTTTTCTTCACCCAAACAAATCTCTCCATTCTCGACATCGAAAACTCCAAAGTTTCAATAGAAGTCCGAAATCACAAATTTATCCAAAAAGATTCTCTCATCGGCCTCTTCGAATTTGACCTGACATATCTTTACTACCAGCCCAATCACGCAATAGTCCATCGATGGATCGCTTTAAGCAACCCAGATTCTCCCGACTTCCAAAAGATCCGCGGTCACATAAAACTCGGAATTTCAGTCCAAAACGAAGGAGACGACGATGTCGACCTGGCGAAGCCCGAGTTCGAAGACGTGAAAGATTCAGAAATTTTACTACCGCCACAAATTTCTCTAAAGCCTTTTCAGATGATTGTTACGATTATCAAGGCGGAGGGTCTTCCGAAACTTGATGATTATTTCAATGAAACTATTGACGCTTTTTGTGAAGTTAACTTCGCTGGAGGGAAAATAAAGACTTCTGTGCTTAAAGCTGATCAGTCGAAGTTCGCTGTTGGGTGGTATGAAGAACTTTACTTGCCAGTTATGATGCCGAATATATCGAAAAAAGTTGTGGTTAAGGTCATGGACCAGGATAAGTTTAAAGAACCTGATGAGGCTGGGTCTATTGTTTTTGGATTTGATAAGGTTCAAGAAGGGGAATTTAAAAATTTGGCTTGGTTTAACTTGTATGGAGCCTCTGCGGAGGGAAAGACGGATTTTTGTAAGACTATGAACTCGAATCCTGAAACTGCTTCTTGTTGGCATGGAAGGCTTTTGATTAAAATTGATTTTTTTAAGTGTGAAAAACCGGCTTTGAAGTGTCAACATGTTCGCACTGAGCATATTGTGCAGCATGTTAATGAAAATTTTGATCCTATTAGTGAATATGAAATCAGGGCTCATATATTTTCTGGAGTTGCACTTTCGAAGGCTTTTGAAGAGTATTCTTTGGCAGTTTGTTGGGGAGGCACGACAATGTCAACATCCTCTAAAAAGTCAATTCTCCGTAAATGCGACTGGTACGAAAAGTTACCTAAAAAGATAATAAAAGTTCCAAACGGTAGTAAAGATCTATGTGACGTATTTCTTTACCTCGTAAACAACGAATCCAGAATATGTTTCGCCCGTCTTCCCACCTCTGACTTCCAAAACGTTCGAGGAGCTGCTCGTTGGGTGAGTCTTCTTCCAGACCGTTCTTTAGGAATCCTTTCAAATGAATGGGACGGAGGCTTCGTTCAACTGCGGCTTTACATCGGAAAATACACAGGCAAAGAGTCAGACAAAGACGGTAACTGGCACATTCCGCCAGTGCCTCCAGCTTACAAAAAAACTCAAGAAAGCTGTATTTTTTTCAACCTCTATCAATGCAGAGACCTTCCCGCAGCTGATAGTGACGGACAGTCAGACCCTTACATCGAGATTTACTGCAACGGGAAGGAAAATCGTTCAGAAATGATTCAAAATACTTTAAACCCGATGTGGTATAGTGTCTTAACACTTGACGTCCCTTTTGACAACCCAGAAAAATTACCTCCTATTATTGTTTATGTCAAAGATAGGGATAACTCTAAAGATGAACTTCTTGGATACTGCACTTTTCCTTTACTTAATGTCGATATCAACCTTCGAGAACCGAAAAGACCTGAATGGAAAGACCTCAGCTTTGGAAAACTTTCAGGAGGAAAAATCCTCGCATCTGTTAATTTGTTCAGTGATAAAAAAAACCTTCCTGGGTATTCACTTGAGCCGAAGTGTTTTGAAGCCACTGCTGAAATAAACTGTATTGGACTTCGAGACTTGACACCTGCTGTCGGCTGGCTTCCTGTTAACAAAGCTTTTATCAAATTTGACATGAACTCTATCCAGGTCCCAAGTGAAAAAATTAATTTAAGAAATGTGGAAACTCAACCTGGGGAGTCTGGAGCGAATCCAACAATTAACACTGTCATTAAATTTAACTTCTGGATGCCAGAGGACATGATATTCGCTCCTGCATTGACTTGCATAGTTTATGATTACTTGTTTAAAGGTTTATCTCAGCCTCAAATCGGAGTTTTTACGATAAACCTTGGAGACTTGTTTCATAAGAAAAGAATCAGTTTGTTAAAGTTCGGGTTAAACAAGTCATTTAAACTTGACAACAGTCATAATCATACAGGAATTGGAGATACAGATAATAATGAAATTATTGAAAAACCTTCTATTTTAGCAGCTCGAAAAGGCGCTTTTGTGATTTATCCGAAAATTGTAAGGAATAAGAAAACTGGTCGACTGGAAGAAAGTGTGAAAATTCCTGCGAGTTATATGAAACTTGGGTATAATCGATTTCAAGATGACCAGATCATGCATTATCGATTTGTCCTTGAAAGTGAACTGGAACTATCTGATTACATTGAAAAGTCTCCATTTGACACTTTTCATATAAAAAGAGGAGTCAAAAGAGAAGAAGACTCCTGGCTTTCTACCTTTTTGTCATTTAAGAACAAAGAAGACGTGATAAGTGAATACACAGTAAAAAACGTCGGCCTTTTCAAAGCGATTATTCGAGTCACTAAGACGGAAAAGCAACTTCAACAAGAAGAAAAAGTAAAAAAACTAAAAAATCAAGATGAACACACTCGAGACCTGTCTGATTACGAATATGAAAACTTCTCTGATATCAGGTCTTTACTTCTTAAAAAAAACCAGGTCGTTGTTAGGGTTTACGTCGTTGAGTGCAAAAATCTTGCACAAAAAGACTTAAAAAGTCACTCAGATCCTTATATTAAAATCAAATTAGCGGGAAAGGTCATTAATGATAGTGACAACTTTCAGCAGGATCAACCTAATCCGAAGTTTCTTAAGTCTTTTGATATACTTACTACTCTTCCTGGAGCAAGTCGATTGAAAATACAGATTTGGGATAGGGATAATCTTGTGAAGGATGATAAGATTGGGGAAACGATTATTGATTTAGAAGATCGGTATTTTTCTAACTCCTGGAGAAGGCTTAAAGAAAAGCCGATTGAAAAGAGGAATCTTTATATTAAGTCGACGAATGTGGTTCAAGGGTCGATATTAATGTGGCTTGAAATCCACAACCCAAGCGGAATGCCCGAAGCTCTCGACATCACTCCTCGTCCTCCAGTCGAATTCGAAGCAAGACTAATAATCTGGCAAACAAAAGACGTAGAAAGTTACGACATCGAAGACACCAGCGACTTATACATAAGAGCCTCAATAAACAACTTACCTGCAAAAGAAACCGACACTCACTATCGTTGTCGTGACGGAAACGGACAATTTAACTGGAGAATGAAATTTCCTCTGACACTTCCTGCTGAGGACTACTTAATCGATGTGCAGATCTGGGACAGAGATGTTTTTTCTGCAAATGATTTCATCGGCTCCGCTAGTTTTTACTTCAGAGAACTAGCAAGAGACTGCTTTGATAGAAACAAAAGAATCATGATGAGAGGGGTCGATAAAGAATTCCATTTGTTTGAAAAACAAGATCCTGATAAGTTCTGGGTTGAATGCTTCAGGAATAAAGATGGGGAAAAGGAAAGTGCTGGAAAAGTTCAGATCAGTTTTGAATTGATTCCGAAAAATGATGCTGATGCTTGTCCTGTTGGAGATGGAAGGGAAGAACCGAATATTGACCCGTTTTTGGATGATCCTAGAGGAAGGTTTGAATGGAGTTTGAATCCTTTTAAATTGATAAACCAGGTTTGTGGACCTGCTTTTAAGGGAAAGATATGTTGTGCCTTTTGTTGTGTTTTTTGTTGTTATATGTTTATTATGATTGCTCCCTCGGTCATTGGGTCTTTGATAGGAGGAACTAGAAAATGATTAATTAGAATTATTAAGATTAATGAGTAGAGGTTGGTTGAGGTAGGTTATTCTTTAGATAATAATCAGATTCAATATCAAAATTATAATTTTTATTATAATTAGATATATTGAATGATCTCAGTTGTTGTAAGTATTTTTGCAAGAAAATTATCAATTTCTTAGAATTTTAAGTACTTTGATTCAACTTTCATTTGATAATTAATGAAGCTTTCTTAAAAAAGAGATCTATTTAGCATTCTAATAACTAAATGATCTATAAAGGTAATGGAAAAGATCACATCATATCACGATTTAGAAAAAAGTGGGTTTTCTCCTCAGGGTCGATATTGGGACAACGTAAAAGAAGCAGTTCTCGACTGTTATATTTATTCTATTTGTTCCATTCGAATGACCCCCGAGTTTACCCTTCACTTCTTATCCCGAAAGCTCGAAAGTGCAAGTCATTTGAATTTAAATGTTATAAACGAAATTGTCGATTTGCTTGATAAGCAAGCTAAAGACGAAAGTAATGAATTCGAAGCACAGATCTCAGAAAAATTTGATAAATCTGATTACTCAAATGAAATCAAAATTTTTACAGATGCTTTCGACTCACTTGAGATGATCTCAGAAGAGCTAAATACAAAAATCACCATAGTCGAAGTATCAAAAACCCACGAAATCAGTAAAGAAAAACACTTTAACTCAATATTAACCAATATTTACTTAAGACAAAATATTTACGAAGTCTTGACAGTAGAGCAGCCACGTTTACAACTGCCTCAACAACCTAAAATATTACAACTTTTGGTTATCTCAATAAACAAGTTGATCAATAATAATCAAGCTTTAAAAACATTAAAGTCACCAAATATAGAAGAAATCAACAAACTTTTAATAGGGATTAAATCAAGATATAATCTTCCTCTCGACACTGAAATGTTTGCAAAGTTTTTCCTTAACTCATCTATCATTTTGTCAAATGATGAAAAACTGGATCCTGTTATTTTAGAGCAAGATTCTTCAATATCTGGCACTCCTTCAAACACCTCATTAAACAACTACAACCTTCCTCAGATTCTAAAACCCTCTAAAATTTCAGACTTTTTTAATAAATTAGACTTTAAATGATTATAAATGAAGCAATTTCAAGGTAGAACTAATCCTAAAGTATTCAAAAGTGCAGAGGAATGTGCTGTAGATGAGATCATTGTAAAAACTTTTGAAAACAGGGATAAAAACTTGTCGATTGAGATCTTTTTGCTTACTCAGTAAGTTTAAGATAGTCTCCTACGTATAAAACTTCAAGAAGGGTTTATTTCAAATTTAATTAGGGTAAAGAACGAGCTTGATTTTAACCAAATTCAAGATTTTTTAAATGATTCGCGATACTTTCAGGAACTTGAAGAAATTTCAGAATCTTTTAAAGATTTAGAACATCTTTCTAAAGTTTTAAATGCAGAAATTTACATTTATGATACAGTGACCCAGGAACAATTCAATTACTTTTTCTTTAAATTTCGCTTTAGAATTTCTGTGTACATCGAAAAATCATCTGAAAAAAAATTCTTAAGTTTAAAGAAAAATTTCAAATCTCTTAAAACAACAGAAGATTCACTTATTTTTAGACATAAAAAATTTTACAATGAAAGGTTTTCACCCTTCTTTCAGAATTTTTTCGAAACTTCCAAGAAAGAAGATCTAAAAGACTTAAAAAATGAACACGATGACGAAAGTGACACATCAAAAAAGTCTTCATTTGTTGGAGTTCTAAACGGTTCATCTTTAACCTTATTCTCAATAAAAAAACCTGATGGATCTTTCATTCGTCCCACTTTTCACTCTTTCAACTCAATAAAAGAGAAACTCGAAGACCCAAACTACAAAAAAATCGAGTTCAAAACAATAGAAATTCCAGTCGAATTCCATCTTCCAACTCAGCAGATCTCTTCAACAAAACATGGAAATAGTTATTCTAAAATCATTAATTAGTGAAAATTGAATTTTCATTAAGCTATAAATGTTTACTCCTATTCGTGAAGGGAACAGAGGCGGCAGAGGACTTTTCTCTTGGGAAGATGTCAGGGCGATGTCGTATAGGGACAGAGAATGTTATCTTGGAAGTACCTTGAGCTTAGGATACCTTGATAAGGGCGGCAGGTGGAGAAAACGCGACTGGTGGACTAAAAATGAATCTACTGAAGACAGACAAGTCGATAACATGGACGATGTCAGGAAACAGGATCTTGACAACATCAAACAAGCCTTGGGAATCACGGAAAAAAAGAAAACTAGACAAAAAAATTCTCTTTCTGATAAGGATAAAATCCAAATGCTTAAAAAAGAAGAAAAAACTGATCTCGGACTTCGAAAAGAAGGACTTGGATTCAAACCTCGAGTTGAAAATGAACCTGAACCTGAGGAAAAAGATTCAGAGGAAAGAAAAAGTTTGTATAAAACATACAAAAGACATAAAAAACAACGTCATGATAAATTTTAGACTAGTTTTATCTTAACTCTTCATAATGTCGCAATTGTTTCAAAAATGCAAAATTTTTCCTTTCGGCTTCGAATCGTCTTTTAGATTCTTCTTGAAGTTCTAATGAAAGTTTATTTTTTTCTAAGTTGATTTTTTCTAACATCTGTTGAGACTCAAGACTGACAACTTTATTAGTTTTTTTTAATTCGAATATATAATCAACGAGTTTAAATTTCAAGTCATCAAAGTCAATCATGCGTTGCAAGCAGGAAATCTAAATATTTTTTACAATATCATTAAGAGGCAAACAATCAGTTTTCACTATTTCTGAACTGCTTTGGTTTACAGCGACTGTCGCATTTTTAAACATTTCCAGCTGGTCATATAAAAACTTGTTTTCAGTCCTTAAAGAAAGATTCGTCTGGAAGTTTTCAGAGATATCGCCTTTTAACTTAGAAATTTCCTTTTTCAGTTCATTGTTTTCTTTTTTCGCAGCATCTAGTTCAAGGTTAACTTTCAACCTGTCGATATTTTCTCTGAGTTTCACATTTTCTTGTCTTAACCTTGTGACAATTTGAGTGTTTTCATTAGTTTGCTTTTCAAGAATGGTGTTTTTTTCCTTCAATTCATTATTTTCAACAAATGTGAGGTCTTTTGAATGATTGGCTTCAAGAAGTAAATTTTTATATTCAGAGACTTGGCTATTAAGACTCTCCATCTTGGTAGAAAAATTAATTCGAGCTTCTAAAAATTCACATTCAAGTCTTGAGTACTTCAAAACAATTGCCTCAGAACTGGTACCAAAAGACTTCAATTGTTGATGAAGCTCTAATTGTGACTCAAGTTCTTTATTTTCAAGTTTTAATCTCGCAAGTTCTCTTTCAAGAGATGAGTTTTTCACTTGAAGTTCCTCTAGTTCTAAACTTGGAATCTGAGAAAAGTTGGAAACACTTGCTGATGACTGGTTGTCTGCCAGGAATAAAGAGTCTTCTAAAAGCTTTTTTTGTAGCAAGGACTCGTTGTGAGCTTTGCTTAGGACTTCGAATTTTTTTGTTATTTCTGAAAGTTTACGGGTGAGGACTGAGTTTTCTTCTATTTCGGAAGAAAGTTGATCTTCGATTATTTTTATGTTTTTGTTGTTTCTGCGATTTTTATTCATTTCGAGCATTAAACAGTCTTTATCGAGGTAGGCGTCTTGAAGTTTCTTTTCGTAGGTTTTTAGTTTTTCTTCGAGGATTGAAAGCTTTTCAGCTTTTTTGTTGATTTCTTGGGATTTTAGAAGTTGGGATTCGTATTTTTTTATTGTCATTAGATTGTCTTCGATTGAATCTTGGAGTTTTTCGTTTTCTTTTTTAAGAGTTATTATTTCTCGATTTTTGTCATCGATTAGGTCTTGACTCTTATTAACTCTTTTTTCCAGCATATAAATTTTATTCAGATACTTCGAGTCAGAATTTTCATCAAGAAACTCAGAAACACCAGAAGAATTTTTCAAATTCATAATTTCCTCTTCAAGAGCTTTATTCTTCCCCTTCAAATCATGAATAAATGACCTCTGATCATTATTCTCCTTCAACAATTCCTCCTGCCTTCTTTTTTTCGAGCTTGAAAACTCCGTAAAATTAACAACAGGCCGACTTTGAACCTCAAAAAATCCATTCCCCATAATTTTCATCTTTCCAAGAGTTCTCATAATAATCCCAAGAGAAATTTTCAAAGCAAGAGTAAATCCTTCTTGAAGTTGATGAATATCTTCTAAAACCCCATCACAATCAGACCTGCAAAGAAAGCTAATAAAAAAAATAAGTTCACAAAGTTCCCATTTGGCCATCTCATCATTAAAATTCATATTAAGTCTTCCAAGCATATTTTCAGGTACACAAAAATGATCATTTAAGAACTTCTTGATTTGTTTAAACATGGAATGGACCAGATCTCCTGAACAAGGTAAAAAAAAATAAGAAGGGTCTCTAAGTTTTTCTTACACGTTCATCAGAATCTTCAGGAAAAACTCGCCTGAATGGCAAGATTCGATGAATTCCCAGATGATTGGAATTTGAATATCAGGACTTGAAACCCATTTCAACTCATCATTATCAGGTGCTTGTTTTTTTACCCAACAGAATAGAAACTTGAGTTCTTCTAATGACATTTAATCACTATCGAGTTGTCGCTAGCGATCTGAAGACTCAGATATTTATTAAATATGGAAAATCAAGAACCTGCTTTGCAGGCACCTTCCTTGCCCCAGCCACGTATTTTTTTTTCATTGCCTGATAAAAGAGAAGTTTCTTATAAGGACTTATTTGACGGCTTTCTTCAGGAAAATGGAATTGAAGACGTTGAGTCTTCCTTTGAAGAGTCCGAGTCTGAAAATTTTTCCTATCCGGCTTTTATGCAGAGGATTATTGAAAGACTTGACAAGTATGGACAACTCGCTCTTCGTGAACAAATCGGCAAACATAAAAGCGACCCGAAAAAAAAAAGAAAGGTTTCAGAAGACATCGACAACCTCATCGCACTTCCTGAAAACCCTGAAGAAGACTCAGAGTCAAGTGAAGACAGTTGCGAACTTTACTATGACCTTAGCGATCACTTCATTGACGACACTGATCTCGTACAAAACAACCCAGCAGAAGAAAATGACTTTCAAAAGTCTTTAAATCAAGGATTTTCAGTTATTTCTAAAGAAGAAGCTGAAAAAATCTTCGGGAAAAAAAATCAAAAATCTCAGCCGAAAACTCCAAAAAAACAAAAAGAAAAAAATGAGACTCCAAAAATTGAATTTCAGAAAAAACCTGAAACTGATATTGGTCATCTTGACGTCGCTTTTAAAAATGCTCTTGATGAGCTGAAAGTTTTGTATGAAGCGAAAAGGAAAGAGGGAAACGCGGCACCTTTTCCTAAGGGAACTGCACTTATTTTAGAAAAAATGCTTAAGTCCATGGAGGATAAAAATGTGAATTATGAAGGAGTTTTCAATAATGTTTCTATTATTAGTGGACAAAATATTGAAAATGTTAAAAATCAGTTTGAAAAGTTGAAACAAAAGGGACAGAAAAGCAAGGTTTTCAATGAATATAAGAAAAAGTTACAGGTTTTTAAGAAAAAAGTTCAAAATGTTAATGCTGATTGGAATAATGAATTGAGGACTGAGTTTTTTGAGATTCTTGATAGGTTGCAGAGAAATGTTAACTTTACTAATGAAACTCTTGATGCTAATAAAGGGAAAAAAAACGCGAAGCCGCCTTTGGTTTATGACGATGAGGAAAAAAAGTTGATAGCTGAAATCAAGAAACTCAATTCGAAACTTGAAAATATTGACTTAAAGCAAGAAATTATCGAGCCTTCTAGACCAATAAAATCAGAATTATTTGCAGAAATTCCTTATAATCCTCATGATTTTCATTAAATCAATTAGTTAAGACTATATAATAAAGAAGACTTGATGAATAATCAAGATATAAAACTTTAATATTCCTAATGATTCATTAAATAACTCTCTTATCCCTTCAAACTTCCTTAAAATCAAGAAAAAAAAGAAAAAGCCAGTCTGACCTCCTTCCCTTCATAAGACAAAACCTTCGATAATCCTCTTTTCTCAATTTCTTAAAAATGCAATTAATTAACAATGAATGCCGAATTAACCTGCGTTCACGAGTCAAACAGTTTAAGTCTCTCAATGCCTTCAACATCATCCCGTTCTCCTAAAAGTGAAAAGCTTCAAGCTTTTTACTCAAGAAAACAAGCAACAGACCATTTGCAAGTCATGTCAAACCGAGTGAGTCAGTTAGAAAAGATCAAATCAAAAGCCCAGCAAGACATCGAGAAACTCAAATCAGAGATCGAAAAAGAACAGCAAAGAATAAACGACAAAAATAATCAAATCGCTCAAAAGCGACGATTTACCCAACTCAACAACGACAACCTCGAAATGAGGAAAATTTTGAATAAAAAGTCGAGAGAAGACAGAAAAAGGAAGATTAAGGAGTTCAATGAAAGCTTGTTGAAGGAAAAACAAAATTGGGTGCAAATGAAAAAACAACTGACTCAGAAGTGGCTTGAAGAAGTCAGTCTTAACAAAGATGAAGAAATGCAGAAAAAAACTGGAAACTGTAAAAGACTTAAGACTGGTTATGTCAAAAGTTTAAGGGAAAGATGTGCCAATCAGAGACATCATGAAGGAGTTATTAGGGCAAGGTATACTCGAGAAATTCAGGAAGAAAGGAGGATTGAAAGTCAGGCTTATGAAAGGATTGATAATTTAGAGGAGCAGGAAAATGAATTGATTGAGGACTTGTCGAAAACTATTGAGATTAGGAAAAGTCTTAAAGAAAATCTGAATAGATTAAGAAATTTCTCACTTTAGATAATTTATATTAGAGATTTTTTAGATTTTTATTAAGTTTCTCAAAGTTTCAGTTGAACTGCACTTTAATCATAAATATTAAAACATTCCAAAAACAACATGAAATACTCCAAACCATAAAAACCATCAACGTCCAAAAACAACATGAAAATATTCCAACATCTCTTCAATCTTTCCAACAATTTAATCCATCCTATTTCAAATTCTTCATTAATCATCCACAAAACCCAAACAACAAATAAATGGAAATCCCAGAAAACATTTATTCCTGGCTTCGTTCAACAAACCTCTTCACCCTTCCTTCATCAAAGCCTGAGCTTCCAGAAGACCTATTATCCTCATTTGAATCCGGAGTAGGTTTCACGAAACTTCTAAAGCGTTTAAACGGAATAAAAGTAACCGATACTCAGAACAAGCAAGATCGTCTAATGACTCCAATGGCAGAAATCAACACATTAAAAAAGGCTTCAACTCCAGCAGCTCGTCTTTACAACTGGAACATTCTAAGCCAGGCACTGTCATTATTTCACATTTCTCTCGACCAAGACACAAAAAGCCTGATAATCGCCGGTGACCGTGAAATGTTGACTGAAGTTTTAACTCAAATCTTCGAAGCCGAACAAGGAAAAAGTCTTCAAAGCCATCAGAGTCGACAAGTGAAAGACAGTGGCCTTCAACTTGACTCTTTAGACGAGCAGAAGTCGCTTCAGTCTTCTGAGTCTTGTCTCGAGTTCCTCATCCTTTCATTCGTTCGCAACTTTTCCCTTCGCCCCAAGCAAGGAATAGGTCTTTTGGCACAAGGTTGCAAGTACCTGGCACATATCGTCGCCAAAGGACTCAAAGGCGACTTTGACCCTGTGCGAGTTTGGCTTTCAGAAGTTTACTCAGAAGCTGAAAAACTTTCAGAACTCGTTGTTTCAGAGTTGAAGGAAGATTCTTTGCAGTTTGTAATGAACGCCTTGAAGCCAGGGTTTTTAAGTAAAGATCCAGAAGTCCTTGGGTGGACCTTTCGAGTTATTTCAAGACTTGTACTTGACTTGAACATGGCTTCTGTCGATGTCTGGAAGTGGTTTGATGAGGACTCGGTTCTTGAGCTTTGTCTTGTCGCAATTAGGAGGAATGGAGAAGAAGTACTTGGACATGCGATCGACTTATTCGCGCAGGTTGGCCAAGGACACCTTTTTGACCTGCTTGTTTTGAGGCTTCAGGCGCAGAGCAAGGACCGGCTGGAGTACTTGTCACTTATTTCTAGTTTCTTTCCTTACTTCATTGATAGTCTCGCTGATGAGGTCTTTGAAACTGGATGCGTGAGTTCTTGGCTTGACTTGAGTCTTCAAGAAGCTGAAAATCATTCAGTTTCTAAACAAAGGACTCTTGGCTTCAACCTTATTCGAGATATTGTTGAAAGGTTTTATGCGAGAATTAGTGAAAGTGAAATCAATGCGAGTCTTGCTGTTGTTAATAGGAACTGTCGAGATGGAAATCGATTGATTGAAGTCATGTCTATTGCTGTTCTTTTTCAGTGGCTTGAGTTCTTCGCTGAACAGAGGTCGAGCTATGCGGGGGTCGTTTATAGAACTTTGACTTTTTTGATGGTCGAGGTTTTTGCGGTGGTTGACTTGAGAGAAATTATTTTGACGAACTTTTCAGAGATTTTTAGAAGAAATCAGCAGGTGCCCGTGAGTGTCATCGTCGAGCCTTATGTGAAGCGAGTCCAGGTGATTGAAGAGCCTTTACAAGTATTTGACTACGATTTTATCGTTGTTTTAGCCCAGTACCCACTTCTATCAGTAAAGCAAGGAATCTTACTCCTTGACTTGATGGGGAAGATGTACTTGAATGACTCTTTTTTCGCGAAGGCTGCTGGAGTGCCGTTCACTTATATATCCTCGCGGTTCATTGAAAGTGAAACAATGCAAGACTACTTGTTTGTTTTTTCCAGACATGGACTGAAACTCGCCATGTCCGTTGAGCACAAAGTCCTTAATATCAGTCGCTTGAAGAGAAAGGAACTGAATGAAAGTCTTCAGCAGAGAAATCGCGTCTTTGATATGGTCAGCTGGATCGCTCAGCAGTGGCAAGAAGACTTGAACAGCAAGTTAAAGGAAATTATTCTTCCTTTAAATTTCGCGTATTACCTCGCAAGCAAACAGAACTGCAGAGGACTTGTTTCTATTCTCGCCTTACTTGGTAATGTACAGGATATGATGGATCAGTTTAAAGAAGACAACCCTGAACTTTTTGAAGATAGTAAAGAAGTTGAAAAGGAAAAAAATGAAAAAATTGAATTGGAAAAAATTTTGGATAAAAATGATCAGAAAGTTTTGGCTCTTGTTCCAGTTTCAGTCACTTCCAGCAAGTCTATTTTACCCAAAAAAAAATCATTCTTTCCCTGGGAACGAGCTGCTGGTGACATCGAAAAAGCGAAGAAAAAAAAGCAAGAAAAAGACCAGAAAATCCGAGAAGAAGAAGAAAAAAAGCGAAAAGCTCTTGACTTCCAAAAGAAAAAAGTGAAGCAACAACTTGAAATCAGAAAACTCGAGCAAGCAGTCGGAAGTCAATCATCAGCGAATCTCGTTTACGAAGAAGGCCTGGCAAGTAAATTACTTTCATATCCCGAAGACTTCCAATTAAAAGAAATCCAAGAAGAAGACCTTCAAGAAGGCATTCGAATGATCCTCACCAAATACAGCCGAGTATTCAAAGTCCTTTTCCAGAAATACTCAGGAACCGGTTTCGCGCGAAAGGCTCAGAACAAGTCAGAGTTCGAGTCTCACGCAGAGCGAAAAGAGCGAATAACCGACTCAGAGTACATAAAGATCCTAAACGACCACAACATAATCCCTCAGCTCTGCACTAAAGAAGAGTTAAAAACAATCATGCGCACTTACAACCACAAAATCGCGAAACAAGCTGAGCAAAACTACGTCGACTATGAAGGCTTTAAAGGAGTCTTCTGCCAACTCGCTTATTTCGCTTATTCCAAGAAAAACAGGGACTACTCACATCTCCCCCCAGTTGTTTCAATTAAACTTTTCATTGATTTCATGAGGGAACAGGTCAGGGCGAAGGGCATGTCGACTGAACTATTTGATGAGCCTGACCCTGGGACTGGGGATAAAGACGTCGTAAGAAGTTTGAATAAGTTACTTGCAAAGGATCCTAACACCCAGTTACCTGAAGGTTATAAAAAAATCACTGATAAAGACTTGAAAGTCACGTTTAAAGTCCCTAAAGAACTGAAAATTCCTAAAGCTTTTAAAATTTCTGTCGAAATTTTAGATACGGTATTGGAAAAAATAGGAATTCATATCTTAGAACCACAAGTCGAGTTCTTCAATGTTTTTCGTGCCAAGGGAGTACTTAAGGAAAAAATTCCCAGGGAAGAAAAGGAAAAACAAGAGAAAAACACCTTGAATGACAAGAAAAGTAAAGAAAAAATTAAAGCTACTTTGATTTCCACGAATGTTGTGAAACTTTCTCCTACTTTGAAGTTCTGCTTGGCTCATGCCAGTCCGAATGACAAGGAGACTATGGAAGAATGCGCTTCACTCTTAGAAGATGTTCTACATTCAGTTCAGCTTAAATTAACAAGGGTCATCAACAGGGCACCCAAGGCAGGGGCTCAGGACATGAAATTCGAGCAGAAACGTGAAATGGAGAAAAAAGAAGAAGACCAGAAGAAAGCTGAAGAAGATCGTAAAAGAAGACTCAGACAACAACAACTTCAAGAAGAACTCAACAGGGCCAAGGAAGAAAGAGCTGAAAAACTCAGAAAAGATGAGGAACGACGAAAGGCTGAAATCGCTTTAGAAGAAAGCAGGAAAAAGGAAAAGGAACTTAAACATCGAAGAGATAAAGAAGAAAAGGCTAAGATGATCAGTGAATGGGCTAAGAAAAAAGATGAGGAAAGCAAAAAGTTGAAGGAAGAGGAAAACAGGAAAAAAAATGAAAGTGAGGACTTGAAAAAACTTGAAGAGGCCAAGAAAAGAAACTTGGAAAGGTACCAGGCAAGTTTAATGGAAAAGAAAAAAAAAGCTTTAGAGATGAAAGAAGAGGAAATTAAAAAAGCCTTAGCTGAAAAAGAAATCTTTGAAAAAAGGAAACTTGCTGGTATTGAAAGGATGAAGGAAAACAAAGCTAAGGACGTGAAAAGTGAAGGTAAGTCAAATGATTGGCAATTTTTGAATAATATTCAGGTAAAAAATTACTTAAACAGTTTGAATCCGAACTTTGACTGCATCTTCACGTTCTACTTAAACCTCTTAGGAAAAGAAATGCCTGAAGATGCCTCGCTTCCTTGGACAATGTTCGACAAATTCTGCAGTCAGTTCAACATCTACTCAATGGTGCCACAAGACAAGACCCTGTTAATTTTTAAATCATTCACGAAAAAAAGGACAAATGAAACTCTTCCTTTTGAAGACTTTAAAAACTCTTTAGGAATCTTCGCCTTTCGTTCAAAAGACAACTTTTCCTCAAGCGAACCTGCCGAGTTCCTTAAAGAGTTTCTAGTGAAATTCGAGATAATTTTACCGTTAAACACTTTGAAAGTTAAACTAAAAAAAATGAACCCAGAGCCGAAAAAGGTGAAAAGTTCAGGTTTATTGAAAAATGTTCTTAAAAGTCAGAAAAGTCCTAACGACGCGAAAATGTCTGAAAATGAGGAAAAAATCGAAGAATCTAAAACTCAAGGACTTGATTTGATGACTGGAATTTTAAAGGAAAAAACTGAAATATTGGATAAGGATGGAAGTGATGAAAGACGAAGTAATTCAAGAGAAAGTTCTGGAAAAAAATCGCGTTCGAGCAGTGATGAACCCAAAAAGGCCAGCAGGGAGTCAAGTCGTAAAAGTTCAAGAAATGAAAAAAACGATGATTAAGGCTTAATTGGATAATTAGTAATTTAAAGATTTACTCGAAAAGCTTAATTGAAAATTCAGTTTGAGTTAGAAAAAATAGTTTATATTAGAAAACCATGAGTTTCTTAAAATTAACCTTATGTTAGATGAAAATGGAATCGTGGTTTTAGAATCAGCAGCCTTAGAAGAAAAACTTATAAAAATATTTGTCGAAGGCATAAAGGACAAGTGCTACTCATTCTCCTTTCATTCACCCACTCTTCAATACATGTTGAGTGGAAAAAGTGCTTGCATGGTAAAATTCTGAATAATGATCCATAAGTGATACTATCTGGAAATTACGATTCAAAGCAAATGCAGCAAGGATTCTTTGCTGACTTTCTATCAAACACTCTCTGTGGCATTGCAATCTCATAAATACTGCCAATAGACGAGTCATCTACAGCTTGATAAACACTTTCAGGGTTGACTCGATTCGGCTTTTTGAACACGAAATAATAGAAAAAAATGATGACTAAAATCACAAAAAAACAAGTACAAGCAACGGAAAGGATTACAATTGTATTGGTTTTCATTTTATCGTTTTTATGAATAACTTTTAATCATATATATCTTGGAAAATAACTAAATTAAGTTATCATGTTGGTAATAAAAATATTTGAAATTACTAATTTTTCGAAAGGTTTATGCAAGGTTTTTTCTTGAAGAGTTAAAGAATAGTATTGATGAATAATAATGGCGAAACGATTCAGAGATGAAAACTCGGCTGTCATCTTGAATGGGTTCGGCCAGAACACCAAAAGTAATGAAATTTATTCATTGTTTAGCAGGTTCGGAAGGATTGAAGGAATAAAATTCCTTGGAAGAAGGCAGTGTCTTGTTCAGTTCGACAATTGCCAAAGTCCTGTCGAAGCTTTAAAACTTAATAATACGAAGCAGCCCAGTCTCTCAACTACCGCCTTGGCTGTCACTTTACCGTCAGTTGATAAGATTGTGAAGAAAAGTCGTCAATCTCAGGGGTTTTTTGTTGCTATTGCACCTCCTAGGTTCAATAATTTCCTTATTCCTGTTTTGCCCTCATTTTTTAGTAGTTAATTTGAAGAATGAGTTAAGACTTTATTTTAGTTGAGGATTTTTGGAAAATGCTATTATTTGATCGAAACGTAAGCATTTTATTATGTATTTGATATATGATTATATATGGATTTATTCTTTTTTGACTGAGGATACTCAGATGAAAACGGTTGTTTTGTGCATAGATTTAAATAAATTATCACAATATACTTAATGATTAGCTTTGATGCAACTTAAAATGAACTAAACTAAAGCTTATCATACCTAAATATGATTCCTATATATTTTCAAAATAGTTCTTAATAATATTTTTTAGATGGGAAATGGAATTTGTTGTTACTCTAATCACCCAAAAAGTGATAAGTCACAGATTTCATTAGATCAGTATGAAAAAAACAACAAACATTCAGAATTAACTAACGAAGATATTAAAAAAAAAAAAAATCTCGATATTCTCAATGAAGCCCAATATGATGCTGTCAAAACTAAATCTCGATGTGAAAATAAGTCTACTTCCAAAAAGATGATTATGAGAATTTCTGATAATTTTTCTAAGTCATTTCCAATGAAAAAAATCCACAAAATACTTAAAAAGAAAGTTATAATTATTGGACAATCAAGCCACGGAAAATCTACATTTATTAATGCAGTAATTAATTATTCATACAAAAGGAATCCCAGAAATTTTTTTTATATATCAGATACAGAATATCACTTAATTAACTTTAATACGAGAAACATAAATAAACTTGATCCTATCCTTGAGAAAATTACTGAAGATCTAGGTGTTAATACTGATTGCACCTCTTACAAATTGAAAAATAACATTGAAATTATTGATAATCCAGGAGTATCTGATAAGAATGGATTTGAACAAGATAATCTTAATATTAATAAAATATTAAAATTTGCCAGAGAATCTTGCGAACTGGCAGGAATAATTTACCTTGTTAACTCAACTCAGGCAAGACTAGATCCATCTCTAAAAAATTCATTAAACAGACTGTCAACTATTATTCCAAGAGAATTTTTGAACTCAGTTTTAGTAGTTTACACTTTTTCGCCAAAGAGAAAAAAACTATTTAGGTCTGAATGGCTTCCATTCAATCCAGATGGCGAGTATTTCTTAGACCTTGATATCTTTAATCTAAGCGAAGACGAAATAACTGAAAATTTCGAAGATATTTCAAAGAGTTGGCTTAAGATATGTTCAGAAATATCTAAAATATTCGAAAAAATCGAGATGATGGTGAACAAAAATGTAATCCAATACGAAATCATGTATAAAGAGTACAACAATTCGAAATTGCATTACTCGAAGATAAAAGATTGCATTCATTTCATGTACAAGATAAAAAAAATAATTAATGAAAATTTGAGCATTTCTAATTTTTTAGAAGATCTCGAAATCGATCAAGTCTATTATACAAAAAAAGATACTACAGTACAATTTGTTTGATTTGTAAGAATGTTTGCCATAAAAATTGCAGAATTGAACGAAATAAAGTTATTGACACTGAATATTTTATTGATTGTCAGATGATAGTTAATGATGGAAGGTGCTCAGAATGCAACTGCTTAGCTTCTAATCATTATCAGTCATCTGAAGTTCCTAAAATTAAAAGAGTGCAGATTTTGGAAATGATGAAAGATTTTATCAAATGTAATTGCGAACAAGCAAAACTTGGGACCTGCGTTCATCAATTGAAAAATAAAGATATGTTAGAGAATAAAATTGAAGATGAGATAAAAAAATCAAAGAGTAGATTGGTAGAATCTGCCAGGTTGATGAAGCCTATCTGCCCTAAGTTTAATATGCGAGAAATGATAATAACTGAGATAGACTCAGTGAAAAAAATGCTTACAAATACCGAATTGCTCAAGGCAATTTATATGAGCTTAATATTTGGAAAGATGCTTTAGATGAAATCAGAGATGAATTAGAAGGACTTTATTAATAGGTTATATTTATTGATATGAGAAATAAAAGATTTATTATTTAGTTTATACTGTTAAAATTAACCCATATATTTCTTTGAATTACTTAACCAAAATAATAACCCTTTTGCAAATAATGATTTTCAATAATAATTGAGAATTCAATAAAAAATATTAGATTAAGAGGTAAGTTTTAAAATTCACTAATTTGATATACACATTGAATGATTTAAATATATCTATAATAAATAAGCTGATTATAACAAAGACATTAGGTTAAGCATGAATATTCTATAAAATTAAGAGATTTAAACTCAACGAAAATTGGTTTTAATACCAAATAACAGATAGCAGAATAAAAAACAAATTATAAAATTTATTTATTAAATAATACCTTATTTATAAAAATATAACAACAATATCACTCTTCACAGAATTTTCTTATAGATTAAAGAATAAAAATAGAAATATTAAAAAATTCTATAGCGTGAAACCCCCTGATCTGAGGACTTCACTTCTTTATCAACACCAATCAAATTTAGAGCTCAGATAGAAATTCCATAAAAAAATAAGCGATACATCATTAATGGGTTTAGCAAAGTTCAGATATGAACATAAATTACGCAAGAGGTAGAAAATTAAAATTCTTCATTTAGGATGTTCAAGCAAGTTGATTTAAACAAAATCCTAAAAAATGTTAAATTATTGGTCAATAAGCTCATGGAAAGTCTAAATTTTAAATGAAATGATAAATTGTTCCTTTTCTGAGACTCTAAATGATTTGTTTTATATATAAGACACTGATAAAAACATTAAAAACTTTAATTCTTTTGGAACTAGTGACAACTAAAACTATTCAATTAATTTTTTATTATCCGAAATACCCATATATATATATATATTTTAAGAATATAGTTATAAAGATTAGAAATTCTATATCAGGTTGCACCATCAATGAAATAATGAATATAAAGTTTATTCAATACTTTTTAAATCAGGCATGCAAAGTGTGACAAAAAGTCAAATTGGTAATAATATACTTTTATAATTTATACCACAACCATTTAAAAATTATAATGGAAAGGAATTTGAACAAATTTTTAAATTTTCAGCGACTTATATTTGCCTGCTAACTATGTTGAATGTAAATACAGTCTAATGATCTTCCTTTGCATATTAATTCACATGAAATTTTATTGTTCTCTATTACACTATTTAAACCAATTTCAAGCACAGAGTAAAAAATTTTGCAGACAGCTGAAATATCCATAATTAAACTAACTTTAATTCGCAAGCAATTTGAAAAAAATATCTATATCGATTCGTGAAGCCTTTAAGAACAAATTTTATATGAATTCATAACAAAAAAAGTTTCAAAATTAAAGATACATAAGAAATTTTCATTAATGTAAAATCATCTCGTGAAAAAATTAGCCTATTTAAGTAGTTTCGTGTTTCTGATAAAGGAGATATTCTAAAAATATCTCATTTCAATAGTTAAATAAATCAAGTCTCACTTAGAAATTTTATTAATACTGCACTTATCAATCATTTATTGAATATTATAATTATAATCCTTTGAATATTTTAACTATGTAGCAAATACCTAAGATTTCACTGTAAACCAGAGGACTATTTGGGTTACTTATAAGGGGTTACCAGTGGTATCTATGATTCCCAATCTGTTCGAGCACTAGTGTCTTGACTATTCTGTTTATTCCTGACTTCCATCAACTACTGCTAAGGTAGTGCTGACATCAATATGCTCGAAAAAAGACTTAATGGTGGGTGCATTCAATATAGTAAAAATTGTGACCTTATAATGTTGTGGTGGCCTAAATGCTTAGATTAAATACCTGCATAGCCTAAGTCATTTTAAGCGTAGCACTCAGTGTAAGCCTGGAGGTGTTTTACCTTCGGCATAAGTAAACAAAATATTTGCACCTATTTTAATCCCTTGCCTTTGACTGAGGTGCAATCATGTGAGGCTACATTGCACTTGGATTAAACAGAATGCTGTTTACCTTGATAAATTTGATGATTTTAATTAATTTCCCAAACATCATGTTCATTTGCGAATACAGGTGCATCTAAATTGAGGCTTGCTTATTGTGACTTATTTACAAAATGTACTTCAGACGGATCAAACACACCATATGTGAATCAGATGGCTTCATTAAAAAGCTTTACTGCTCTCAGGTTTTTTTAAATTTCGACGATGATATCGTTTATGATTGAACTATATCCTCCCCTGCCCCAAAGCATTTCTATGGTATTTATATTGTGTCTTTGATTAATAATTCAACGCTTTTTTAAATAAGGGTAAGATCTGTGCAAGCTCGTTGTTAAAATGCTTCACCTGCTTGGGTAGCTATTACAAAATGCTTATGGAAATTGTATCATTACCACTTGAAATGCAAAAATGTGTCAGGCCATCGTTTTGTGTTGACTGAAATCCTAGATTATACTAAATCTTAACATTTTTACCATAAATCCTTTTTTAGATTTCACTTTGGATTCATACTCTATATCGAAAATGGGCTTTAACTGGTGAAAGGAGCTTACGCATCAAAATATTATAAGGTTTTTTTAAAGAGAGTGCAAGGAGAAGTTTATACATTGATTATAGAGATTTTGATCAGGTTTTATTAGATCCTTTTTAAATGGATAAATAAGCATAATATACAAAGTCTCAACTATTATAAATCGATTTATTATATGTAGGATTATTTAAGTTCAATATTACTTATAAATTTCCAAAAAGTATTCCTTTGATTATATGCAAATTTTTATAAGTATTCCTTTCATATTGGTTAAATTTACAAGCTATTTAGATTTGAGTACTATGGAAAAATGGTGAATCAAGAATTATTACTTAAAAGATAGTCTAGAAGCAGATATATTAAGATTATCGAATATTTATATCCAAGTCAAATATAAAGCTGATATTTAAATATATAAAGCGACTTATAGTGTTTAATATCATTCAAATCCTTTGAATCTTTCATGAATTTTATCAAAATTCTGATTATCATTTGGATTTACTCTAATCAGTTCAAGCTGGATCATAATCTTATAGAAGGATATATTCATATTACACGTGAATCTCTCATATAGTGACTTTTTCCTAAAAATAACCCAAGGAATCTTGAATGAATCTAAAAAGAAATATTAAAGATTTATATCTAAATTAACCCTAAATTCAGTTTTTCGACAAAAATTTTAGTCAATAGTTAATATCTTTGAATTTCGAAGGTATATAAAGTGTTCGATAATTAAATTTGGCTAATTTTCATATTAAAATATAATAAAATTTGATATAAATGGAAATTTACAAATCTGGCATCATATTTTTGGTCTAATATGCTATTTAGTCTCTAAAAATTCACAGAATACCATCCAATCCCCTAATCCTTCCAACCTTTTCCTTAAAACTTTAACTTTAAGACCTTTAAAAAAAAATTATATTCCAATTTCTTTAAAAAATTCAAAAGCATTTGATTAATCGATACCATTAAAATGTATGGTTAAAATTCCTTATAAATATGGGATCTGATAGTTCTAAAAGCTCTGACCCTGACCAAGAAAGTATCAAGAAAGAGGTCAACAAGTTTTATTACTTCTCCAGACACAATAAAAACCTTTACGAAGTGACATCTGAGAGAGTAAACAAGCTGAAAGTCAAAGGAAAGATAAAGATTTACCACGACTCAGCGATATCAACCTTAGAAAACGACAAAATAGTCGTAGTCGGAGGTTCGAACTTGCTAAACAATCCCACCTGCAATGCTTTTTACATCAACTGCTCTGACCATAAGATCCATCAATTCGAATCACCTCCTCGAAGAACGAAAGAAGGTCAAATATTTGTGCAAGATGGAACTTTGTACTTTGTAGGAACAACAATTGAGTCAAACGAACATTCAGCAGCCATTCAAGGAGGACCTGTCATGCTTTACAATAGGAACCGCCGCGAATGGACTGAAATTTCTTACAATGAGATCAAGAAGGACAACTTCTTTTCCCTGGTAGGACATCAAAAGACTTTCGATGATTTGAACCTGGAAGAAATTAACTTTAACTTGAATTCAATCATCGCTTCAGGAGTTTTCTTGCTGGACAATCGAATTTACTTTGTAGGAGGGAAAGTTTTTGACGGGTCTCAATATTATCCTTCTAAAAAAGTCTTTTCTCTCGGAATAGCGCATTGGGATCTACGAGTTGAGCCTTTTTCACTGCCAGTGGGCCTTGTGAACCCGATGTGCGTAACAAAAGGATCAAATGCCTTTATAACAGGAGGTACTTTAGAAGACGGAAGAGCGAATCTAGACATTTTCATTTACAAGTCAAAGTCAACTTCAATATTAAAATACGGAGTTTCCTTTGAAAGTAGGCCAGAAGAGCATTATTCTCCAGTGATCGTTCGAGAAGACATCGTGTTTCCTTCTTATCCCAAGTTCTGGATCAAGCCGAAAGGACAAAAAGAACTGAACAGTTACACGATAGACAAGGTCAGATTTGAAGACTACGGTAAAATTCGAAGGACTTTTCAACACTCTTCAGTTCCGATTCCAGCTCAATTCATAAAAGTAAAAAATCACACTTTGACCTTTATGGACTTTGTTGTAACAAATGGAGACTACATCTCAGACCACAGCAACAACATGATTCCTTTCATCAAAAAGCAAGCAATAGACTTAGCCTCGACCGCTTTTCACGTCGGTGAAAATTTAAACGTCGTTGCGAAGCCGAAAGTTCTAACAGATGTGACATCAGTGCAGCAAGTGAAATTCGTATTAAACGGAAAAACTGCAGTTTTTACAGTAAATAGCAATTTGCTTCATTGTGATTACATGAGTATTGACTTTGAGAAAGTGATCAATGAGAATGTAGATGAAGCCCCTTCGAACTGGGTTCATCCAGTGATAGTCAACAAGGTTCACTACACCAATTGGGACAGGACCATCACAGCTGAAAAAATCTGGACTGCTGCTCCGAAGAACTTCGAAGAACTCTGCTTGATTTGTGACTGGGGAGCAGAGAACGGTTATTTAATCAGACCTCGAGGAGTCGTTCACGGCTGGTCTCCTCTGACGATTGTAAACAACGAGAAAGGCAAAGTCTTGTTAGTCGACTTAACCAAGTACCCTGCTCCGATGCAGTTCAACCCGACAGGTCCTTATGGCCCGACAGTCACAGTTTCAGCTGGAACGACTCAAGGCGAGTTGATGACATTTTTAGAGCAGCAGGAAGGAAATGGAGATGCCCCTGGATGGAGTTTCCCGCACATCCCGGCACCTGCGCATTTGACTATTGGAGGCATGCTGGCTATCAATGGACATGGAACTGCTATTCCTGTCAATTCTGAACACTTTAATGTGTCCTACGGGTCTTTGAGTAATCATGTTGTTGAACTTTGGGCTGTTGTGACTGAGAACGGGTCACATAAATACACTGTCAAGAAATTTGATAGAAAAGACAAGGACATCAAGGCACTTCTCGCTCATCTTGGAAGGACTATTGTAGTTCAAGTCACTATGAAGGTGATTCCGAATTATAATTTAAGATGTCAAAGTATTGTTGATCTTAGCTTCGATACACTTTTCGCTGCTCCTGTAGACGGCGCGAATCCTGTTCATTCAATTGGAGATTTAGCGGAAAGATCAGGAAGAGTTGAGATTATTATGTTTCCTTTCACTGAATTTCCCTGGACTAAAGTCTGGACACATGAGCCGGTATTGCCGATTGGTAGCGTGAAAGTAGAAGGGATGAACAATTATCCGTTTTCAGACTCTTATCCTGACTACATCACTGATCTTTTAAGGAAAGTCTTGACCTGTCCTTCACTCACTCCGAAATTATGTCAAATCATGTCAGACTACTCGAACAGCAAACTAGTTGAAGAAAACTTGACTGACCTTTGGGGTCCTTCTAAAAATACTTTAATTTACGTTCGAGATCAGACCTTGAGAGTCACAGCGAATGGTTACGCGATTCACATGAACCGAAGCTATATCCAGCAGGCCAGTCATTATTTTGGAATGAAGTTTAACAAGATGGTTCAAAAGTACGCTCGAAATAAGAAGTGGCCGATGAACTCTCCGCTGGAAATTAGAATCACAGCACTTGATAAAAATGAGCATATTTTTGAGGATTGCAAAGATGAATATAATCGACCTGTCATCTCTGCTTTGGCTTATAATAAGTTGGACAAGGAAAAAGGATGGGATGTGGCTTTGTGGGTCGACCTTTTATGTCTTCCTGGTACTCAACATTCTTATGAATTTTATGAAGAGCTTGAAGCGTGGCTTTATAAGACTTTTAATGGGGAACATGCTAGGGTTTATGTTGAGTGGTCTAAAGGATGGGCTTATACTGCTAAAAATGGGCCTTGGCATAGTGAACCTGTCATTCAAGATATAAGGAATGCTTTTACTGAACATAGGGATGAGGATGATACTTGGGATTGGGAAAAGAGAACTTTGGAGAAGTATGATTCAAGGAATCTGTTTTATTCAAATTTCAATAGACACTTATTTAGTTAGTTTATCGAATCAAATTTAATTGGATATGTTTATTAGTTTATATTTTCTCATTCAACTATATTTTTTCAAGTATTTGACTTTTTTATTGTTTTAATCAAATATTTTGATAAAGTTGTTATAAAATTTGCTCAAATATGTAGATTTGATTTATTTTTAACACAAATTATTAAATTAGTTCTAAATTCTTGACAACTTACTATTTTACCCTACATATCAAAAATAAAGTCAACTTCTTTCTAAGGTTCAACATTTTTATACTTTCATTATACTTGTAAATACATATAATTAATTGCAAAATCAGTCAGATATGAATAATCAACTTTTATCAGAAGATAATCAAGGCAATGCATTAAGAAAAGTTTCCAATATCCAAGTGATTGAATTCGCAATAAATTAAGTCTATGCTAAATATCCATATTCAGAAAGAATACGGTACACTCCAGCTAAACAAACATAGAGCATCAATTAAGACATAAGACTCTTCTCCACCTGCTGTAATTGATATTCCAGGCTGTTCTCAAATGGATCATGTTTTTCAAAAGCATTTTCAAGTTTGGCTTTTTTCAAAGCTGGAGAATATTTGATCTTCTTAATTTTAAAAGTTATGTCTTCCCAGGTGGCATTATCATGAAGAGAATAAGTGATACAAGAAATTGAAGTAATGCAGGTACTTCTGAGTTGCACTTGAAGAAATCCATGACTTTTTATAAGGAAAGCTTTATCGTTCAGGACTTCTAATATTCAATGCTTGAGAATTTTCTGTAGCCTTTTCAATGTTTTCTCGCTTTGGGCTTTGCCTAAGGTTGGATGTTAAGTAAAGTGAGCAGGGAATAAGATCTTAGATAGTTTTTTATAAGAAGGATAAGTTGTTTATTTGATATCAAGAGTCTTTTGGAAAACTAAATTTAACCTTTTTTGGCAGGCCTTGCTCAGGTTGAAGCAGCTTAACCCTGACCATTCACCTCAATTTGGTCAAGACCTGAAAGAAACTTTTCCTAAGGTGTTTTATTATTTAAGAATATACAAACACTATTTTCAATTCTAATAATACGTTAAATAATTTTTTGAGACTAAGGGAGGTTTATTCTAGAGCCTCACTAAACATATAGTTATTTATACGACACAATATTATTTAATTCATTGAATATTGCATTAGAAAATATGAATACTTCTAAGAATCAGAAAAAAAATGTGCTTAACATAGTTTAACTCAAGATAAAAGTAATCCTGATTAAATTGAGATCAACACAAACCTTATGATATTTTGGACTCAACTCAAGTCAATCTAATAGCTAATCAGTCATTCATCTTGCAACCACCCCATCTTCATCATATAATTGGCACGAGGCTTTTACTTTTGGTAATATATCCTCTGTTCATCTCTGAGTCATTTTCAACGGAAAATCTAAAATATATGATATATAAGAAACAAACTCCTTTATAAAGCTAGAATAATTTCAATCTTGTAAATTTGCTTCTGTTCCAATTCTGAATCTTAAAATTTTAAACTAAAAACTCTGCTGGTTTAATTGAGGTGAGCATGTAAACTTAATTTCTAATATAGGTAGATCATAACCTAAAATCTCCAATATTATAAATTCACCTGTATAATTCAAAGTGAAAGAACGTTTATAAAAGGGTAAGCACTTTTTTTCAAAGTTAAGGATGTCCTTATTCACTCAGTAGTTCTCCTAAAATTGATCATCCAAGAAACTAGTTTCTTGTTATTAGTTTATAAATGATAAAGCTTTTATTTTTAGCCTATGCAGGAATTTGTTTAAATATTGAACAGCTACCAAAGTCAAGATCCCCTCCTGAGAGACTAATTCACTCAACTTCTGCTGCAGTAAAATCGACGGTCTATCATTACGGCGGAGAAAAATCAGACAATTCTTTTAGTTCTTCATTGTTCTCTTACGATTTACTGAATTTTTACTGGCAAGAAATTATTCCTCAGTCATCTTTATTACCTCCAGCATTATCTCGAAGTAAGTCATTTATTGATTCTAAAAATCAATTTAAAGTGTTGTTTGGTCTGAACGAAAACGGAATCTCAGAAGCTTTGTACTCTTTCAATCTGGAACTTTTACACTGGACTCAAGAATCCTTAACAGGAGATTTGATTTACCCTTCAATCGATTCAGCAGACTGCCTGTTTACCTTCAAGTCTTCTAGATATTTAGCCTTATACGGAGGTGTATCATCATCTGGAATCCTGGACACTTTTTATTTGTAAAACTTAATCAGAATTAACACTGAAACGCTAGAAGTGCAAAGCAAAACCCAAGGTAATCCAGGGAAAATGACTGAAGCGTCTCTAGTCTTCCACAACGATTTTCTCTACCTATCTGGAGTCCAAGGCAAAAATCCTTATAGCTCTTTATTTAAACTTGACCTAACTACTTACCTTTGGTCTGAGGTAAAAACGAATAACATGATACTTTCAAGAAAAGGGCAAATATCTGCAGTCTTCAACAATACCTTGCTCGTCTTTTTCGGGTATTCGGGAAGTCAAAAGTTTGCTGAAGTCCTTGAACTAGACCTGCTTAGTTTAAAATGGGAAAATTCAAATAGTGAGGAGTATCTTTATGGGTCATCGGCTCAGGTGTTTCAAAATATGGTGATTTTTTCACTTGGAAGAACTGCAAAAAGCTACGAAAACTCACTTCGAGCGTATTTTTTTGAAAGTCGAAGCCTACAGAATTTAACTTTTTCAAGCGATTTTCCTGTTGCTAGGAAAAATCATGTAAGTTGGGTTTATAGTAACTCGGTTTATATTTTTGGAGGGATTGGCTTTGATGGGGTTTTATTGAATGATATTTGGAAATATGATGTTAAGGTAGATAGGTGGGAATTTGTGCAGACTACTGGAGAACAGCCTGAACCAAGAGAGCTGGCTGGAAATGATATTATTCCAGGAGTTGCGCTTGTAATTGTAGGTGGAAGGTCAATAAATTCAATTCTCTCTGATGTTTATATGTTTCTTCCCAAATCACTCATCTGGGTTCCATACAAAACATCAGGGGGTAATATGAGTCCTCGTCACTCAAGTTGCGTCTCCACCTATTCCTTCAAAACTCTCATATTCGGCGGCCAAGACGACAAATCCGCCCAAAACGATTTCTGGACTTTCGACTACACTTCAAGCACCTTCACAAAACTTGAAATCCAAAACGAAAAAATTTTAAAAATAAAAAACTATCGATGCGCATTCGAAAAGACTGCGGAATCTTTTTTTATTTACCTGATTGGAGGCTTGACTGAAAACAATGAGGTTAACGACTCAGTCTTCAAAATCACGTTGACTGACTTTTTAAAGGAAAATCAAACTATTAAGGCATCATTGCACTGGAAAAGCGATTATTTGATGTTGCAGGACTTTTCATTGAACATGGACAACTCATGGACTTTCCTCATAGGAGGCCGATCAGGTCGAGAGCTTTCCACATCGATTCTGAAGCTCAGCCTTCAGGAAAAGACCATTGAAGCCTACCCTGTCTCTGACATGCTCTGGGTGACAAGTCACACTTCTGCCCATCTTGGTCAGAATTTTTTTATATTTGGAGGGGTTGCTTCAAAAAGTGGCTTTTTTACAAGTTCTCGTCCGAAAAATCAACTGTTCAAACTGGAGGACTTGAATCTCACTTGTCGCTTTGGAAATATTACTGCAGGAAAATGCTTGCCTTGCAAACCTGGATATTTTTGGACCTCGGGAGAGTGTCTACCTTGTGCTCCTGGAAGTTTTTTTCAGTTGGAAGGAGCAGAAGAGAGGCAAATGTGCACTCCTTGTGGGTTTGGAGAGTTTAATGAAGCTAAAGGGCAAAGATTCTGTAAAAAATGCTATTCGAACGGCTTTTGTCCTGTCGGCTCGAAGACAGTTTTGCAGGGGTTTATGCTTTTAAACAGTTATTCGAACCAGCCTGAAGACTTTAAATCCCAAACTAGCAAAATTGATGATTTGTTTGATATTTTTTTGATTTCTTTTTTGGTAATTTCGACTTTTTTGCTTGGATTGTTGATATTTTTTAAGATATTCAGGGAAAAAGTGAAAAAATTAGATATTTTCATTGACCAGCATTCTCAGGAGCTGAATGTGCCGGTGATTTATAGAAAAACAGTAATTGGAGGGTACTTTTCATTTACTTTTATTATTTTAGCGTTGTTTTTTTCAGTTTACAATCTTTTCAGTTTTATCGAAGATAATATCACTGAAACCAAGTCTTTAGTGCCTTTATTGACAGTTCATGAAAAAGTCTCAGCAGCTGAACTTATTTTAAATGCCACTTTTTTTAGTTTTACCGGATACTGTAACGAAAGTTATTTTTTAATTGCTAAGAAATCAATAAAGTTTCAGTTTTCATCGAAATTTTTTACTTTAAAAAATAACAACTGCCACGTTGATTATCTTTTTAAAAACTTTGAAATAACTGAAAATGGGGAAATTGATATCGGATTCACTCATCCTATTATTTACTGTTCTTACATATCTGTTAAAATAAGTTCGACTTCTTCGATACCTGGACTTAAAAGCGAGATTTTTGTGCCACTTTACCCTAAAAACGTTTCTCATGTAATTAGAGGCTTTCGACCAAGCGAGTTCACTTTTACTTTAATTCCATCAGTGATATTTATTTAGGTGTTTTACTCAGACTCAAAATCCTTTAACACAAAACTCACAGGATTTCATATAATCGACACAAAAACTCATGAAATAGGTTCAACATTAGACGAGTTTTCGTAATTTTTATCCAGATTCAACAGTCAGGTAGGTTTATTTATAAAAATTCAGTTAAAATTAAGTGAAAACGTTTTGATCATAACTAGGTTGGAAAAATATTCGGTTTTTATGTTCATGAGCAGTATTTTTGGCTCAATTTTAGGGATTATGGGAAGTTTCGCCACCTTTATGGCTTTTTATGAGTCAGTAAGCGAGATTTATACGAAAAGAAGGCAAAGAAGAATATCTACCCTTAGGATAATTCATCATCGGAGTGAGATTGACATATGCAATTTTGATGAATTTTATAAGGAAAAAAGTAATCAAGACGTTAAAATAACAGATTTAAGCTAGATTTTTATAAGGTAAATATTAAACTCTATTTAGTCAAATTTGTTTCATAATTTTTGTAAAAAAGTAAGTTAAAGGTTTGAGTTATCTTAAACTAGCAAATTAGTAATTTGAATTGATTTCTAATGATTTTAAGTGTCTTTAATTAATATGTAATTTTAGCGATTTATTTTACTACATTAAGTCAATGACTATTTAATGGTTTTTTTCTTTTAAGGAAAAGTTGATAGGATTCAGTTCTTATTTCGGAGAAAGCTGCACTTTAGAAGTTATGATGGTTTCAATGTTTTTCTTCAGTAGTCCTAATAATGAACAATATCTAAGCTTGAAAGTGGGATCGTTTACTGAATTATGGTACTATAGCCATTCAAACTTTAGTTTCTGCTATTCTAATTGTACAGTCGATTAAGGAACTGTGCCTTAAGGTACAAAAATCAGTGCTAGGTAGTTTTTAACTGCTGCTTCAGTCATGCCTGTAGAAACAAACGAAGTTATTTATATAGAAACTGTTACTCGAACTCCTGAGTGATTTATAGTTTAATTAGAATAGAAGTTCAATGAAAGGCTAATATCTTCTTAGGATAAGCATTAATGTTTCTAGCTATAAATTTATGAAAAAACATTTTTTTAGAATTTAGTGTTTCAGTTTTGATAGATATACGGGCTTTAATTATTTCAAGATGCTTTATAGAAATTCTTATTATAAAGAAAATAAAATTATGTCATAGAATATCAATCTTAGTTGCTTTTCAAAATATTTTTTTACTTCTAAAACAGTAAAACAAAATTTTCAAAGATATCCAAAACGTTATGAATAAGGAAAAACTGTAATCGAACGATTAAGCCTTATTGTAAGGTTAATATGTATATAATATAAGTTTGAAGAATTAAAATGCTCCTGAATGTCAATTTTTCTATTTAATTGATTTTATTAACTTCTTTCAGTGATTTATCAACTATAATCTCTTCACAAATTTGCGATGTTTGATAAGAGATAAATATATATTTCCTTTGTAAATAGCTTATTAAAGGTGCAGTGCTCAGCTATTTTACAAGTAATGTTCTTACGACCTGAAATGATTACTGAATTCGCTACAAGGGCAGAGTAAAATATTCTAAGCATTCTAATTCATCATATAATTTAAATCAATTACTATAAATTTGATTTTCCTTGCATATCGAACACTTTAAACAAACAAAATCCAACTCTTCTCAATTTAATATGATAAAATCCAAATTGACTTAGAAATTTTTATATTTATCTTTCATATTTATTCCTAAAATATAGACACTTAAACCCCAAGACCCTGATTACCAAGACAATTAAACAATCAGGATTCCAAAACTTCAAATCTCCTAATTCCATCTAAAATTCCATTTATTTTCCCTTATAATTAATGGAGGATATCGTAAAGTGTTCCTACGAGGGCTGCCCAGGCAGTCCGAAAAACAGCTGCTC